>JAJONZ010024327.1:0-10495 GCA_029582445.1 Solanum paucissectum | reverse complement strand
AACTTAATAAATATTATAAAGATAATTTTATTTGTGGATTTGATTAACAAGTAGTAACATTAACACCATATAATATTGTTTTGTCGATATTTATAATAATATTTTTAAATTACAATTTATAATTTATTTTAATAATTATAAAAAAAATTTTTTATAAAAAGTGGGCTGGCCCGGCAAGCCTGTAGCCCACGTACTTGTGGGCTGGGCCGACCATTTTCTGGCCTACACCAAAAATGGGCTAGCCCGGCCTGACCCGTAAAATGTCAAAGCCTGTATGGGTTAGCCCGGATGGGGTGGGCTAGCCCATATTGACAGCTCTACCTATACTATCTAATAGTTAATATTCTTTTTAGGACATATACCATAATTTTAAATAGAGATTTGCGAGTTTCAAACATCTATTTAAACATAAAAAAGTATACCATAAAAAAAAAAAATTAAGATATAATTAAATAAATAAAAGAGCTTTCTGTCGCACTTCTCTATTAACTACCACAAGGAAAAACTATTCATTCTCTATACTACATATGCATTTTTGTAAACCTCTCCTAATCGGGTCTGGTTAGCCAACAATCAAATTTGACTCGATAAAAAATAAACCAAACATACAATTTTTAATTAAAAAAAATGAAGTATGATTGCAATTTTTTAAATTAAATTAAAGAAGAAGCTTCACTCACGCATTGTATTTGAATAAAAGAATTTGTTATTCATCATCCTCTTACCAAAATCAGATAACAAATTTAATATTTAAAGAGCAAAATATCCATTAGAACACATCGTTTTCGAAACCTTATGGTCAATGATAAAATAAAATAAATTATTTTAAAGTTTTATTATTTAACTATTGTTTTCTTCTCAATATTTGTCATTTCTTCCTTATCCAGAACGTAACTAAAAATTCAAATTTGTTGGCCAACTACTAAACAATAAATTAAGCCAATAGTTTTTGTTTTTTATTTATTTATCACCTGATGCGTAGGACTAGGATATTTACATTGAGATCCGATTAAATCTAAATTCACGCATTAAAAGACTTATTTTTTTAGGATGATACTGTAATATTTTTTTCATTTTTAAGGATCCGAACCCGAAAACCTCTGATTAAAAATGAAGGAATTCTGACCACCTACTAAAATCGATGTTGGTAAATTAGAAGAATAGTCATGTCTTGTAACTTTGGTTTTTTGGTTCTAGCCCAACGTAAGATACAATTGTAATGTGGGAATTAATAAATATGAAGAATATGATGGCATATTATGCTCTCTCTTTTTTAATTTTAATTCTTGAATTATTATTATTATAATATATTATTATTCGTATACCGTTGAACTACGAACAAAAATTCATTATTGGTTTATTAAAAAAAGGAAGTTGCATATAAGAGGTAAGATACCTTTAATGGGGGAGATATTTAGTGAAAATCGTATGGACTTGGTCTAAAAATGGATAATATTAATTTTTTAGTGTGAGAATTTTAGTAAAAACCGCTAAACGAATAATATTACGAATATAATTATAAATGGTCAATTTTCAGCCCTTATAATTGAATTTTGAATGTCTTGGAGTTTCAAATTCCATAATTAAACTGAAAAGACATTATCATAGAGTTTTAACTATGAATTTTTTTAATAATTCTTGTTCTGATGATGATGGTGACTAAAAAGAAAAAAAAAACTATGAAATTTTAAATTCCATATATAATATTGATTAATTTTCAATCACAAATTGAAAAGTGACTAGACCGTGCTACTACTATCAATATTACATTGTGTTAAGACTTCTTTTAAAGCTAAATGAAACCAACATATTTTAAACTTAAACCAACATATACTTCCTCCGATGCTCTATTTGTCCAATATTACTTGTCATGTTTCTCTTTTTTGAAAATCAACTCGATTCATTTTCAAAGTTAAACATGAATTAGATGATTAATTTAATATTTTATATTTAAAATTTAAATATTCAGAACTGATCTATAATTTTAAACTTTTTTTATGTTAATTTTAGGAGAAAATATATTTTTTAAATTAAATGCTAGTCAAAACTCACAAAATTTGATTCTCAAAAAAACAAAACATGACAATTAATATGTAACATAAATAAGTATTATTTATTTATATAAAAGAGAACAACAACCAAGCAAGAGTTTTATATGTTGATTAAATTAAATCTTGCTTAATCCACCAACCAAACAAGCACTAATCTTCTTTATTGCTTAATCCACCAACCAAATATCAATCAAGCTCTAATCTTGTTTATATATCTTTTCCATACATTTATCCAAACAAAAAATAAATATCCAAACAAAAAAGTCAACAAAATTCTCTCCAAATTTTCCAAGATGATCACCATAGCAACAGAACAAAAAGTCATAGTAAAGGTTGAATCTCCAACATCTGAATTTCTTGTTGAAATAAAAGGAAGTGACAAAGTTGAAGAGTTAATCAAGATTGTGAAAAAAGCATGGGGAAGTGATTATATGTTATTAAGGCATAATTCTGTTGAAATGAAAGTTGATGAGAGTTTATCTAAATATGATGTTAAAGATGGTTCAATTATCAGAGTCAATGTCTTTGCTGAAGCTCCTTGAAAAAAAATAAAAATTGTAAGTGATATGTACTTATATTTTCTTTTAATTTGTGAGATGTGAATAATATATGTTGTTACGTGTGGGTTCAATGGGTTGAATTTGTTGTTTTTAGCTTGATATGTAGATACGACTGTATCTAAAAGAAAGAACTTTTGTTTGTTGAACTCATTTTGAATTCACTAGTTATAAGTTTTCGATTCATTTTTATGTGTTAGTTGAGAATTTTATGTTGTAATCATGTTATATGCATAGATAGATTCAAGATTTTGAAGTTTATTGATGGTAGATTATATTCTTTTAGAGTTTGTGACTATTAGACAAATATATATGTTTCTAAGGAACAATTTTGTTGAAATGAAAGTGGATAAGATTTATCTACACTGTTAAAAGATAGTATTTATAATCAGAGTCAAAGTCTTTGTTAAAGCATCTTGAAAAATTATAATTTGTAAGTTATAAAATATTGGGTATAAATTGTTTTAATTTTAGGGCTTAATTTGTGGTGATAATTGAGAATTTCTGATTTAATTAGAGAAAAACTTGTGGAGTGTTAACGACGATGGTGGATTTATTGTGGGTGTATTAAATTCAATACTTGTGGAGTGTTGATAATAGTGGATTTAGAGTGCACTCGATTCGATCAAATTTATTACTTTTGGCTTAATTCATAAGTTTATATGTTAGAAGAAAATTACGCTATATTTATTGGACTCATTTTAGTAGTTATAAATCTTTGATTCATTCTATTTATTAATGAGACTTTATCTATTTATGATGTTAAGATGATTTTATCATCAGAATCAATGCCTTTGCTAAAACTCCTTGAAAAACTATAATTTGTAAGTCATATATGTAATTTATTTTTCTTTTATGGCTTAATTTGTGGTGATGATTAAAAATTTGTAATCTATTAGAAGTATTTGTGGGGGTGATGGCAGTGGTAAATTTAGCGTGGGTGTACTTGATTCGATCAAATTAATTACTTTTGGCTGGATTTATTACAAGTAAGAAGAAAAAATAAACTTGTGTATGTATGTTTTAGATGTGTGCGCTATTTCTTTGTTGATAGTTGAAAAGAGCGAGAAGATTATATATAAGGTTTATGATGTAAAGTTGAGAGTAAAACATATTTGAAAAGAAATTGTATTTTATGAAAAGAGAAATTAGATTAAATAGAGCTAGGAATGACAATGGGGCGGATGCAGGGCAGGCGGTTTTAAGGTTGTGCGGGGCGGTAGATATGAAACAGGTTGAAGTAATTTTTTAAAAAACTAATGAGGGGCGGAGCGGTTTTAAGGTGTTCGGGCAGATGCTTGGCAGGTTGAAGTAATTTTAAAAAAAACTGGTGCGGACGGATTGTGAGTCTATGCGATTTTATGCGGGTTCAAATTTAATTTTAACTTTTTACATGTTATAAGAGTGATAGAGTACCCTTCAAGAGTAAGAATAAACAAATTTCATGACAAATTCATTTTTTTTTATTGAAACTAATATTAATTGAAAGTTTCTTTAAAGTTAATAAAACATTCAAGATAGTAAATGAAAAAAGTTCAATCAAAACTTATAAGTTTCTTACGTGCTTCCCAATCGACCTTGTTGGTCCCACTTAATTTTAAAGATAGTACTCCAATACATTTATGAGGAGAAAGAAAAGTGAGGCTACTTTTTAAAGGGTAATTTGGTAAACATTTCAAAGTCTTCATTTATTTTTTAAACTCCGTGCCCGATCAAATGTTGCCACATAAAATGGGACGGAGGGAGTAATTTTTTTAATGTACCTAAAAAAATTGACATTTTTTCATATCTAAAAATAAATTTAATTTAAACTTCTTATTAGAAATTCTATTCTTAGTGTACTGTAATTGTCCTAAAAATATTTATGAAATATTTTAGAACATTAAATTCTTAGAAGTCGTTAGATAAGTTGATAAGATAAGAAATTTTGGGATTATATTTATACTTATTTTTTTATATAAATTTGTACTGTCAGTCAAATATAATATAAATCTTATTATTTTTATTTGTCCATTATTTTAAAAATAGATTGTCACTTTTAACATATAATGAAAAAAACAATATACTACTCAAGAAACGTGCAAAGTTTTTCAAGATCTAATACCACACAATAATTAATATGGACATTATGATAAAATCTTCCTATCAAATCATTATTACTCAAGAGACGTGCAAAGTTTAAAGTGAACAACAAAAAATAAACGGAATGAACACCATCCCACTTTCCGAAAAAAGAACAAATTACTACATAGGTTACAAATCCATCATAGTAACCCTAAAATAAATCAATCCCCAAATCAAACAAACCTTTAGAACTCGTTTGATATAATGGACAAAGAATAACTAATATCAAAATTAATTTTAAAATGATTTTATCCCATGTTTGATTCAAATAAATTGTAAAACAACTTATTCCAAGAGTATAATTAATGTTACTCCCTTCGTTCACTTTTACTTGTCACAATTTCACTTGGCACACTCATGAAGAAAATAATTATCGATACAGGTATTTTACCAAACTATCCCCTATTAAATGATGTCTTGAAAAATGATTTGAAAAATAAATATTTAATATTGAGGGTAAAACATGGAAAAAAATAATTGTCTTTTCTTGATATATCAAAAGTGACAAGTAAAAATAAAAATCTATTTTAGGAAGGGAAAATGGACAAATATACCCCCGAACTATCGTATCGTAAATGGTATGCAGATACCTCCGTCATACTTTTGGGACATTGGTGCCCCTACCATCCAAAAACTAGAGCATATATATCCTTCGGCCTTCACTCTAACAGAAGACTAAATAGGGACACATGACGCAATCTTATCAGTCGATCTGATATTTAATAAATGTTAGGTCGGTGGATAAGATTATGACACGTGTATGTTCGTTAGTATAAAGGGTATATATGCTCTAGTTTTTGGACGGCATGGGCACCAATGTCCCAAAAGTATGACGGAGGGTATCTGCATACTATTTACGATAGTTCGGGGGTATATTTGTCTTTTTTTCCTTTTATGAATAAGTGAGAAGTAAAAGTGAATAGAGAAAGTATTTTTGTCCTACATTGAAGACAAAATATAACAACGATCCTGAAATAACTTATTCTCGCCTAACAAAATTCCGTGTCCAATCAAACACACATAAATTGAGAGGGGTGGGGGGGACCAATTAATAAAGTAACCTAACTTAAAAGACCAAAAAAAAAGAGGGTTAAGTTAGGTAGTAATAAAATAAAATTTTAAAAAAATGTTTTCTTCTTCTTCATCATCATCAACAAATCCATCTCTCCGGGTAAAAATTCCGGTGACCGGAGAAGGAAAATTGACGATAAATGTGAAATCTCCGACGTCGGAGATGTATACAGAGGTTAAAGAAGCAGATAAAGTGAAAGATTTGGAGAAATTGATTAAAAAAGCATGGGGAGATAATGATAATTATATATCACTTTATTATAAATCAATTAAAATGAAAAGTGATCATTTATTATCTTTTTATAATTTGAGAGATGGCTCTATTATTACTGTATCTCTTCTTGCTGAACCTCCTCATCATCGTTATCGTCTTCATCATCAATCGGTATGTTTTTTTTTTCTCTCGAGTTCACTTTTTTAGGATAATTGCATTTTTAATCCTTCAATTATGAATATTTTTTTATTTTGATCCTTATAATTTGTTATTTGAGTTGTATTGTCTGTAGTATTTTATCATGATCATCTTCATTTACGTTATTGCTAGAGTATTCTACTATTGATTGTTTTTATCTTGAGTCGAGAATCTGTTGAAAACAGTCTCTGTATCACTAACATAGTGATAAGATCTGCATAAATTCTACCCTTCTCATATCTCATTTCGAAAGATTATACCAAATTTATTGATATTGTTATTGTTGTATTAAATTATATTTTCTTGAAATGTAGTAATAGTAGTAACTAAATGGTGGAATAGCTGATAATAATGCTAAATTTTGTGAATATTTATGAGCAAAGTGATGAAAATCATATTTTAAATAATTAAAAATTAGATATATTTAATCAGATATGATAATATTCAAAACTAAAATCCGTTAGTAAATGAGGGACCAAAAATGCTAGTAACCATTTTCTTTAAAGATAATTGTATCTTTGGTCTCTCAATTATTCATGATTTTTTATTGTAGTTTTTGTGATATTTGAGGAAATATATTTGGTGTGCTATTAATTAAAACACCTGTTTTTAGTTATTTTATATAGAAAATATGTTATATTGGATTATTTATAAAATTATTTAACTATAAAATATGGAGTAATAATATAATATATGAAAAACTAAATAGTAAAATAGTTGATAAGTATGATAAATTGGGTAGATATTCCATCAATAAAGAAATCAAAGCAATACATTTTAAATAATAAAAGGTTAAATATTCTTAATCATATATCACAATTACTGAAAATATAATTTATCAATAATTGAGATATTAAAAATACTATTACCCCCTTTTTTTATTTGGAAAATCTTGAACTCCTTTTACTTTTAGTTAGTTGTCATTTTACCAAATTTGTTGAGAATTTAATTTTTCAATTCAGAAATTAATTGATACAATTCAAAAGATAAACTGACAGCTGAATAGATTGCAGCATGTGACCCACTTATCTTATCTTATCCAATTAATTAATTACTTGGTTTTCATTCCTTTTCCTTATTTTGTCTTCACATGTTAATTTCCAATATATTTTTTAAAATTATTAAAAGTGCAAATTATCTTGATTTTGACATTGGGCCTTATGTATATGAGATTTATAGTTGATTGAAATAATGAGATTTTTTTTTCCATACCCAAGAACTATCATGACAAAAAAGGAAGGAAAAAAAAATAAAAAATCCTAAGTAGATGATAAACAATTTAATGAATATCGATACGTTTTAATTACGGTTCATGATTTATGTTGTTCGTATTCTTGAAATTATCATAAAAACATATAGATTAATTAAAATATATATATTTTAATTTTTTTTGACACTAATACAATAATATTTTCTAAAAAGTCCAAATAATATAGTTATACATCAATGAACTTCTAGTTGATTGCAATTTTTAATTGAGAAATATCTTGTTTAGGAGTTGCTTAAATTTCAAATTTCTCAACTTTGGAATTTGGAAATTTGACCAAATGTACTTTGACTAAATCAACTATTTGCCCTAAAAATGTCACTTTTCATTTTTGCCCTTTTAGATATTCTGAAACTATAGCTAAAGTACTCCATCTGTCCAATAATATTTGTCCACTATTGACTTTGCACACTTCTTAAAAAGTCATAAATAAAATAAATACAATGTCTTGAAAAAATGTAAAGAAATGACTATAATTAATGATAAAAGGGTGACTTAGGAACTAAAAAAAATAGTCCTAGAATAAAATTTAGATGTCTTGTTTGGTTGACATGTTTGTTCGTATTCTTGAAATTATCATAAAAACATATAGATTACTTAAAGTATAATATATTTTAAAAAAATTTGACACTAATACAACAATATTTTCTAAAAAGTCCAAATAATATAGTTATACATCAATGAACTTCTAGTTGATTGCAATTTTTAATTGAGAAATATCTTGTTTAGGAGTTGCTTAAATTTCAAATTTCTCAACTTTGGAATTTGGAAATTTGACCAAATGTACTTTGACTAAATCAACTATTTACCCTAAAAATGTCACTTTCCATTTTTGCCCTTTTAGATATTCTGAAACTATAACTAAAGTACTCCATCTGTCCAATAATACTTGTTCATTATTAACTTTGCACACTTCTTAAAAAGTCATAATAAAATAAATACAATGTCTTGAAAAAATGTAAAGAAATGACTATAATTAATGATAAAAGGGTGACTTAAGAACTAAAAAAAATAGTCTTGAAATAAAATTTAGATATCTTGTTTGGTTGACATGTTTGGGATAACTTATCCTACTATTTATAGCATAGCGATGGGATAAGTTATCCCATGTACATGGTGGGATAAGTTATCCCAGTATAACTAATCCCAGGATAGTTAATCCTGGGATAACTAGTTCCCAACCAAACGACTCCTAAGGGTAAAATAATCCATTGATTATATAAAGTGGACAAATATTGTTGGATCCAAAATAGTATAGTGAACAACTATTGTTGGACGGATGAGTAAATCATAAATATGAGCAATTAACACTCTTGAAATTATCACCGAGAAGATGTAAATAAAGGACAAAAATGAAAAATAAAATAAAATTCAACAACTCTCTTAAATTTTAACAATTCACTTATTTTAAAGTATGAAAAAAGGCTCAACAATTCACTTATTTTGAAATGGAGAGAGTATTACTTTAGCTTAGTAAGAAAAGTTGTAATAAATAAAAAGTATAGTTTACTAAATTATCTCTATTTTTTTTTTTAATTTGTGAATTGTGTGTTATTAATAAAAAATAGCTCTTTTAATATGAGGGTGTGGTTGGAAACAATTACTATAAATCTTTCGATGGATAAATATTCTTCATTAAAATAATACTTATTTTGAAACAGGGGGAGTATCGCATGTTAGATTATTTATTTTTTATTTTATAAATCTTTATTTAATGTTAGTGTCTTGGAAATGCAGAAATCTTCATGTGAAACCAAGAAAAATGCCAAATTTCAAGAGGAAACAAGCAGCAGCTCCAATGGTGAAATTAATGGTTGTGAAAGCTTTTTATTTCATATGGCAAAGATGTCATCTCAATTTTGCTCTTCCATATTTTCAACCCATTAATTTATGTATATGAGAGAAGTGGAAGGAGAAGGATCAATCGTCCTTTATTCTAAGATATAGTCGATTTTAATATCAAAATCGTCAAGAAAATCGAGCTAATATGTCATTATTATCGACATTAATTAACTAAACATCCTAAGATTTTAGGTGATCGTTTTCTAGTTTTTTAAGTTTTATAGGATTCATCTTTTTTTTTTGAAACTTATTTGTACTCTTATAAGATCTATTAGTTTTCATTTGGAGTCTCTTTGGCTTTTAAATATTTTGAAAGTTAAAAGGGTGAAAAACATATAAAATATTTTATCTTTTTAAGTTTCATATTTGAAATTCAAATTATCAGCTATGCGAGTTTTCCATCTGAATTATCCTTAAATGTTTATCAAAATATTTGGTATGTAACTCACACACCTTTGTAATTTTTTTATTTTTTTTCAATTGGGTATCTTAACCTAAGCTCAAGTATGTCTAAATATATATACACACGATGTTAATATGACAACTTGCAATTACAAAAGAAAACTACCAAACATAATTTATTATATTTAGTTTTAATAAATGAATAATCTCTTTCGTAACCAGCAACCAAACGACCCCTCAGAATAAAATCTTAAATTTAAAATTACAGAGTTTTCGGTATGAAGCATTTTTTTTTTGAATTAATTATAATTGAAAGGTATCATCTAAAATAAAAACAATAGTACAAATTTCATTTTCTATTATATAAACAATATGGTAAAAAAGATAAGAAATCCCAAAAACAATTGTGACATTCAAGGCTTGATTACAAAAGTAGCCATATAATGTAGATTAAGTTCTAAAAAATAGCCATTTTTGTTTTGGCGATTACATCCTCAACAAACAAATCAAAGTTTTTCTCTGAACTTCCATTGGCTAATAATGCAATTTCCATAGTTTTTTTCACTTCCTTTATAACCTTCCTCAAATCTTTTGAATTTTCTTCACTCATAAGAAAATTAATCTTTTTTGCAATTTCCTCCTTTGTAATAATTGATTTATTATTAATATCATAATTATCACAAAGATTAATCCCAACTTTCCAATCATCAACCACCAACTTTCTATTAGTTTGTTGATCAACACTTATAGGATGACATATCATTGGTAC
>JAJONZ010024320.1:0-15750 GCA_029582445.1 Solanum paucissectum | reverse complement strand
ACATATAGCTATTTCAAAAAATAATTATTTTTTTTGAGTTATTTTGAATTACGAAAATACGAATGTTTTTTTTATTTTTCTAAGTTATATTAGTTTATGGTATTTAAGTTTTAAAATTTATAATAAATTTACTTAAGTTTATTTTAAAGATATTTTTTTAAAATTTTTACGTATATAAGTTTGTAAGTTAAGTTTAATAAAGTTTTTTTTTTAAGTTTTTGAGCTTATGTAGTTATGTTATAAGTTTTAAAGATTTGAATCTTTTGAAGTTTATAAGTTATTAAGTTATACTTATAACTTGTAAGTTAAATAACTTAAGTTTGTAATTTTAAAATATTAAATAAACAAAAAAGAAATGCTAATAAAAGTAAATAATGACAAAAATATTATTTTTTATTTTAATTAAAAATGATTTACTGGGATCGGACCGGTACCGGAACGGAACCGGAATGAACCGGTACCGGTATACCGGTACCAAATCATGATACCGTTCCGTTCCGTGTACCGGTTCAATGTATCCCATCCCTTCCCGAATACTACCGGACCGGAATGGTACCGGAATGGTACCGGAATGGTACCGGAACGGTACCGGTACAACCTGTTCCGGTGCCCAGCCTTAGCATTGTTTGGTTTGGTGTATTAAAAATAACATGTGTTGCATTATTTCTAAAAATATATTTATTTACAAAAATACCCTCCACAGATATATTGGAAAAGATGTACAAAAAGTTTTTAGGGGCAAATGCGTCTTTAACTATGCTAATGCATGCATTGAAAGCACTTGCATTACTAATACCATGGATTTCCATGTATTAGTAATACACACCTCAATACACAATAGAGTACTAATGCACAAAGCTAATGCATGTATTATGTTTACTAATACACTCTACCAAACGAGCCCTAAAGTCTTTAATTTATTTGTGAAAGACCAGAATGATATTATAATTCTTCAGCAGTTTTACTGGATTTGTTCAATAATCAAAGTCAGCTGCCTCCTCAGTATGTAGAGATTTTCCATACAAGCAGCACATATTGTTAACAAAATTAACTGAGAGTAAAGATTTCCCAGTGACCTCCTGGCAGGATGGTCTTCGAAACTTTAGTTGTTGTTCAGACAATCTCCCACTGCATGTATATGGTATATGTAGTCCTACGACTATTTTAGATATGTTCTCATATATTGGTAATCGTTGATGTCTCCCTCGATTTCAACTTGGTGTCTCCATTGTTTTATTAATCAGCCATTTGTAATTATAGGTACTACATCTACCTCCACTGTTTTATTAATCGCCCATTTGTAATTATAGGTACTACATCTACCTCCACTATGCGGCTACCATAAAACTTGTTCTTGATTAGCAAACTAAGGCAATGGGAGCCAAGATTGGAGTTGAGGCTCCAGTAGAGCTTCCTTGGATTCCTTATTCTCCAGTACTAACCTTCTTACTTTCCGCTCTTTCCGTGCCTTTTGGTAGCGGACCATATGCTTGCTAGTTAATTGGTGCTGTTATTGTCGATGAATCTCCCCTGAATTTTAGAACTTCACACCTATATATCGTCCAGTTTAGCTTCTATGTTTTTTTAATATTTGAAATCTACGGAATATGGAATAAACCCAGTTGTTGTGATGTTGGAACTTCACTTCATGAACAAACTCTCTGGTCTCTTATCTTCTGATTTTGTGCTTTGACATCTTTTCATATTCTTTTTCTGCCTAAGCTTTCTGTGAGTGGGTCAAAATAGTCAATCCTAATGGTCTTAGCAATGAAACATTGTCCGCTGTTGATTCATTTAGTTACTGCATTTGAAAATCATGCTTACTAGTGGGCAAACCTTCTTTGTCTGGATTTGTTTCTCTTTTCAAGTAGGAAAGAGTTTTAAGTTCTTTAGTTCTATTTTGACTGCAGATTGATAAGGAGCGAGCTGGTATTTTGGTAGGAACAGGAATGGGTGGTCTTACAGTTTTTTCAGATAGCGTCCAAGCCTTACTCGAAAAGGGTCACAGGAAAATTACTCCATTTTTCATACCATATTCCATAACAAATATGGGTTCGGCCTTGCTTGCAATTGATGTTGGTTTCATGGGACCAAACTACTCGATTTCAACTGCTTGTGCTACCTCCAACTATTGTTTCTATGCTGCTGCAAATCACATCCGTCGAGGTGAAGCTGATTTGATGATAGCTGGTGGAACTGAAGCTGCCATAATTCCTATTGGGTTGGGAGGTTTTGTGGCATGCAGAGCTTTGTCTCAAAGAAATGATGATCCTCAAACTGCTTCTAGACCGTGGGACAAAGATAGAGACGGCTTTGTTATGGGAGAGGGAGCTGGAGTGTTGGTAGGTTTGCTGAAGTGCTTATTAAAGTTTGATAACAAAGACATCCTCTCAGCTTCCTATCTTTGTTGGACCAATGTTTTCTGTTGTCCTGTTTTTTAACAATTGATGTTTCTTTCCTTCATGAACTAATTAAATATGTTAAGAAAATGAACCTTGGGCTTAACTCAACCCAAAGCTAGTTCATGGGGTGGGGATTGCCTAAGACTACATAAGGAGACAACAACATATATCCTCCAACAGGAAACCCTTGACATAAACTCTTTTTTTTTTTTCTGAAAAAATTACAAGTGCTCTCTCATTTCTCGGTGGAACACAGTTTTGGACAAAGTCTCCTTATCGTATCTGTTAGGATTCTTATAGAAGGATCGAGTCACAGGGCGAGGGCGAGGGCGATGAACAGGAAAATCTAAATCAATTGACTTCGACTTTCCCTTGCCTTTGTTCGAATTCCTAGATCGACCTATTTTTGTATATAACTTCAGCTCATTGAAGGGAGACTGAAACCTCAGAGTTCAATGGAAGAGAGAACTCCGATCTCTTACTTTTTACTGAAATATGACTTACCGATTTATTCATCAAAAGCCCCTTTAAATAGGAGTCTTATTACATCAACAAGAAATCTAATTCTTATGAAAGTAGGAGACCTAAATCCTATTCCAAACTAATAACTATAACTTAACCTAATCCTTACAAAACTATGAAATATAAACCCTATTCTAGAATAATAAATAAAGCTACTAAAAATATAATTAAATACTTAATTTAAGGACTTTTAACGCATCCACAACATTACCCCCCTCTTACGTTGAAAGAGCTTGTCCTCAAGCTCGAATTTCACGGCAATCATCCAGAACTTCTGGAATATTGTCTGCTGAATCATCCAATTCCAGCCAGAAAAGTCGTTTGCACTGGTGAATGGCTAAATATAGTTCGTCACAATTATAGCATAATCCCTTAGCTCTTCTCTCTGCCATTTCTGCACGAGTTAATCGCTTGACCAAAGGGGTCTGGTTGCTGGTCTTGGTATTAAATGAATCGACTGAACTCGTAGCAGATTTTGCCAAGTTTACTGTGCTGCCAAGACTTGTCTGGAACTGCTGCCCTTTTTGCAGTTGTTGTTTTTGCTCTAAAGCCCTGGCTACACTCATAGCCGTTGATAAGTCAGGTGGTTTGAGCAATTGCACGTCCAATTTGATTGAATCATCTAACCCTGCCATAAATATTCCCACGTGCAAGTGTTCTGGAATAAGCTCATCAGCCCTAGCCAACTTTTCTTGAAACTGACGTTGATAAATTTCAACTCTACCAGTTTGTCGAAGCGTGACCAATTCACCTACCGGGTTGCTGCTTTCAGGAGGTCCAAATCGCTGGAAACATTGTTTTTGGAAGTCTTCCCAACTCATTGGCCCCTTCGCTCGTTTAAGTTGATAATACCATAATTGTGCTTCTCCCAACATGTGAAATCCAGCCACTCCAACCTTTTCTGCATCTGCTGTATGTTGATTTTCAAAAAACTGCTCACAACGATATGCCCAAATCAGTGGGTCGTTGGTGCCATCATAAGTAGGAAAATCCATTTTTGCATACCTTGGTATTGTCGAATTGGAATTACCACTAGTTTGATGATTATGATCAGCTGGTTGAATAGGCAGTGTATTGCCTCTAGGAGCCGGATTTGTTGATTTACCAATTGTCTGGGCATTACTTGATTCTGCCCCATGGACTACTAGTTTTGTAGAGCCAATTCCCAGGCTAGAAAATTGTTCTTGAATGACTTGGACAATTCTTTCACCGAGACGTTGTTCCATAGCTGCAAGTTTAGAGTCCATTAGTGTTTCTGTAATCACACGTTCTTCTTGAAACCTAGAATTGATCTCATCGCGAAATCTGGAACTGATCTCATCGCCCATTGTGTTAGGCTCTGATACCAAATTGTTAGGATTCTTATAGAAGGATCGAGTCACAGGACGATGAACAGGAAAATCTAAATCAATTGACTTCGACTTTCCCTTGCCTTTGTTCGAATTCCTAGATCGACCTATTTTTGTATATAACTTCAGCTCATTGAAGGGAGACTGAAACCTTAAAGTTCAATGGAAGAGAGAAGTCCGATCTCTTACTTTTTACTGAAATATGACTTGCCGATTTATTCATCAAAAGCCCCTTTAAATAGGAGTCTTATTACATCAACAAGAAATCTAATTCTTATGAAAGTAGGAGACCTAAATCCTATTCCAAACTAATAACTATAACTTGACCTAATCCTTATAAAACTATGAAATATAAACCCTTTTCTAGAATAATAAATAAAGCTACTAAAAATATAATTAAATACTTAATTTAAGGACTTCCAACGCATCCACAACAGTATCACTCTCATATAACATGATCACCTTTGGGAATACATCATGACAATTGGATGGAGTTGTTGACAGGTGATGGAAAGTTTGGAGCATGCAATGAAACGAGGAGCACCAATAATTGCAGAATACTTGGGTGGTGCAGTAAATTGTGATGCACATCACATGACCGACCCCAGAGCTGATGGACTTGGTGTTTCTTCATGTATCCTTAGTAGCCTTGAAGATGCTGGAGTGTCACCAGAAGAGGTATTTTTGGTTCTCTTCCTACACTCATTTGATGTTCTACTTTTGTTATGTCCACTCAATAGTCAAAGAAAAACAGTAACTGGGCTGCAGGAAAGAACAAATTGCTGTAGATTTAGACAATATACATTAGGTCATATCTGTTGTCCTTCAGGCACTAAATCCAACATTTGTACTTCTGTATTCTCCATTTCATGAGCTATTCATCATAAAGTAAAGAGTAATGGACATAGAAAATGTAGTGCTGACATCAATAATATGTTTTATCATGAGACACGGACCTTGTTTGAGGCTTTTACTTTGCACACTTCTTCTCTTGGAAATGTAGGACTCAACATTTCTTATTTCTTGATTAGTCTGAAAGAACACTTGTAGCATCTGAGCTTGTTCTAAATTTCCTTAGCAATATTTAGTGCCTTGTTTTGTAGACAAGTAAATAAGGTTATTATATGGACAATATGGGGAAATCTTTGTACATAAATAGTGTACAAAGTGAGCATTCTAACAAGAAAGCCAGAAATAGGACCAAAGGTAAGGACCACAAAGTTATACCAGAGAAGCCTAAGCATACAACATAGACAGGTGTCCCTTTATGTGAAACGAAGAATGGAGCAAAAAAGGAGAAAAGTTGCACACAACAAAGAATTTTGTGCTAGAAAATGTACAAACCAAATTGTCCTCCGTCCATTTTATGTGAAGAAGAGGATGTTCTGAATGTGCATCACTGAATTTCTTCTCCCTCAGAGGTGCACTTATTCCTTTCCTTATACTTGCATGTGGAATAACATTGCTGACCCTCTTTCTATTCTTTTCTTATTACGGTTGTGTTTGGCTAGCTTGTGCATACCTCGACTAACTCCACTATGTACTTGCTAACTCCACCAACACAAGTACCAAATAATTTTGCCCATCCAGACTTTGGCAGATTGGACGAAGCACCTATCTATTGCCTCTAAACTCCAGTTTTTGGAAAAAGGGCCGCACTACACCCAACATAACCCAGTTAATTCCCTGCACAATAACATTAGAGTAGTGAATTCCATAATTTGTTAACAAATTTGCAGTGTAGGAGTAGATGACCTACTTCTTCACCAGCTTCTTACACAAACAATAAACAATATTCTCTCGATCGATCGATTGATTTAATTCCAGGGTAAATGGCCAGCTTCTTTACAACATAAAATAATAATCGATAGCAGCTCTACTTCTCTTGTTTAGGCTTGAATTCTGTGAAGCTGTTTGTTCAAACTATGCTACTTCCTAGATTTGTTGTCCTAACAGTTGCATGAGAGAGCCACTACTGACCCTTATCAAAGAAAAAAATTGACAGAAAATGTTTTAGACACATGCTTTGTTGGTGTTTTTAAAAATGGGGCAGCACAAAAAGATTGAAAATGTCTCTCAATGGATTGAAATGGCTTTCAGTTGATTTCAATAATTTTCTTAAGCATTGAGGGGCTTTATATAGACAACAAGAAATACATAATCTGCATAATTTGAAATTTAAAATAACCTAAAATATCTCAATAACATAAACAAACTAACTAAAATTCAAAATTCAAATTTATTCAAACTAAATAACTTACTTTGCTAAAAGTTACTGCAGTAACTAAACCCTTCCAGTATCCTTCAAATTAGGAGAATATATAACTGCCAGGAGTTCTTGTTCCCACTCCGCCTCCTCGTGAAATTTCATCTTGAGTTTGAAAAGGCATGTGAACATAATTCTCCTCCCTTTTCATCAGCTCACTCGTACAATAAGATACAATTAAGAGAAATTTGATGAATTCAGTCTTGAGGAATTATCTTCTCTTCACCGGTGATCCCAAATAAGGATATTTTCATGCTTTTCCACCATTATCTAACATGATTAGTAGATACATCTTAGATATTCATAAAATTCCTCCATAAAGTTATCCTAGAAAGGCTAGTGATGTTTTAAGTTTTCCTGAATGTTGTCCTCCTTATGTCCTCAGATATGTCCCTATCACCTTTCTTAACAAAGCCTTCTCCTCTACCTCGTTTTCTACACGATCATTTCTCAAATAGAGCTTTACGAAGCTCCTTAACATCCCTCATCCTCAAACCATCAACCTTAATAGATGTCATTCACTCACTCAAAAATATGATGAATGTTTTGTACTTCCTTTAAATCCCATCAAAGTGTAGTGTTATCAAAGGCGAAAAGTGTAAAAAATCTCTAAGGTCCGTGGGGGCTTTAAGCGCAAATAAAGCGTGGGCTTTAATGAAATAAGCTCGACATTAGTAGTGCTAATTTTCAGCAAATTGCATTAGATGAGAAAACTAAACTAAATTCTCAGAAAATATAAATATTTTGGTCGAGATATATATAAAAATAAAACTAAAGATATCTTGGTCAAGATGTTTATAAAAGTAAAACTAAAAAAATCTTGGTCAAGGAATAAGAAATGACCAACATATCTTTATTGGAGGGATGTAAATGGCTGTGGGAAGATACTGTGACAGTTATAACCAAGTACAGGGAGATATGGTTATGGGAAGAATCACTAAGATTTGAAAATTATTCAAAATCAGCATCACATAGGATCAGTGTCATTGGCAAACCATAAGTGAGCATGAAAATCCAACTCTGGTTGCTTCCTTTTGCTTTAAATTCCCTGACATAGTCTCCTCTTTGCTGCTGTGTGGAACGGTTTGCTCAAAGCTTCCATGATGAGGATGAATAGCATCTGCAAAGAGGATGTCCTTGCTAGTTTTCGCAGAACCTGTTCAGGACTGTCATTGATATGAAGAAAGAAAAGAATTGTCGATTGATCCTCTATTTCTTTTCGAATCCCATCCTTTTCATGTTGAAGTCAAGAAAGCTTAATTCACTGTCATAGAATTTTTCAGGTCGAGCTTTGATGAATCTGGAACTACCTGCCTTTTGATGTTCTTAGTTATTGCTTGAACAGATAAAATTGGAAGTCATATAATCCTTTTATTATTCCCACATGCTGCTACCTCTTAATGAATTTACTCGATCTGTTTCTATGATACTGATCGTTTACTAGTACTTTTAAAGAGATGGAGATGAAACAAAATGACTGAAAGTTAGATCAGCAATTTGTTCACTTGGCCATTTAGATCTTTGTTTAGGATGCTTTTCAGTTGTCATTTAGAACCTTGTTTAGATGGTACTTCAAACATTATGGAGTTGGTCACTATCTGTGAGCAATAGAGAATATAATGTTAAAACTGCTCATAAATGTTCGGAGGTTAGTTGGATTAGTCAACTGGTCTCTCCTTTTTGTTTATTTTCAGGTTAATTACATAAATGCTCATGCAACTTCCACAATAGTTGGTGATCTAGCTGAGGTAAACGCTATTAAGAAGGTATTCAAGAACATTTCAGAGATCAAAATGAATGCAACCAAGGTAACCTTCTCAATCATAATGTACTCCCTCTGTTCACTTATACTTGTCCACAATTCCAAAAATAGATTTTCACCTTTACTTGTCACTTTTAACATATCAAGAAAAGGCAAAAAATAAATAAATCATGTTTTACCCTTAGCATTGATTACTTATTCCCCAAATCATTTTCCAACACCTAATACTAAACATCAATTAATAGGAGTAGTGTGGTAAAATAGTCATGTCAATTATTGTTTTCTTAATGGGTGTGCCAAGTCCAAATGTGACTAGTAAAAGTGAACGGGCGGAGTATCTTTTAGTACTTTCTTTCATTGCTGTGAACTTTCTTGGAATATTGGCAATTTGTTGATCCTTCAAAGTTTGTCATTTTCCGTTCTTGCAGTCTATGATAGGCCACTGCCTGGGTGCTGCTGGTGGCCTGGAAGCTATTGCAACAGTTAAAGCCATTAAAACTGGCTGGCTGCATCCTTCCATAAACCAATTCGTATGTTATTTTCTCTCTGGGAACTTAAATTTACAAATATTGGCGCATATGCTAATTCTTAATTTGCATATCTCCTGTTATTGTGAATATCCAGAACACTGAGCCTTCAGTTGAGTTCGATACCGTTCCAAACAAGAAACAGCAGCACGAGATCAATGTTGGTAAGAGAATGCTTGCACTTTTGACACCATATAATCATTTTTTCCAGATGAATGGGATAAAATTCGGAGAAATAATTGAATGTGTGGCAGCTTCTCAAATAAATGTAAGATGTTTACTTACATTTGTTTTCCACCTGCAGCAATCTCAAATTCATTTGGTTTTGGTGGTCACAACTCTGTTGTTGTGTTTTCTGATTTCATGCCCTGAATCAGCTTAGTATAGCAAGAGCAACCTTCTGCTTCTGAGGCTTAATTTAGTGTGGTATAGAGGCTGCTTCATCTCAACACAGCAATTGCGAATTTTGGTTGTTTTTGTTCTTTGCAATGACAATCTTAACTTTTTCTGGTAACTTTCCACCTTTAGATAATTGGATGTTTTCAGGCTTGGTTAAGCAGCAACCAGTTTTGAAATATGTAAGAGATAGAAAAAACACTGTGATACTTTTGAGGTTGAGAGTATTGTTAACACTTTGATTATTTGATCTTCCAGATCTCAATAGTTATTCTTGGTTTCCTTTTAAAGCAAGTCCTCTCACTTTCCAATAACCCAGAAAAAAAATAGCCAGAAAATGAGAAATGTTGAGCAAGTTGTATCAGCATTTTATACTCAGAATGATCCTAAAAATGACAACTTTTTTTAGGTCTGGTTTTGTTGGTCGTGGCCATGTCTAAATGACGTGGTTTACCTATTGTCGATGCTAAATCTTCATCCAAATAATATTTGCCAAAAATATTTGAAAATCTATAACCAAACGCTAGCTTAGCAAAATGTTAGGGAAAGAGATTGAAGCCAATGCTTGTGTGGCCTTTTTGTCTATTTTGAATTTAGCATCATAGATCAAGGGTCTCATTTGAAACGCAACTTTCTATTATAGATGCAATATAATTTTTTGATGAAGAGTGTTCACGTAACCACCTTTAACACACTGTAACTCTGCTGCGGGGTTGCATCATATATACTTCCCTATCATTTATTGTATTTTACTTCCTTTTAATGCACTGGATTCCCTTCTCACTAACAGAGCCACATATTGTTGTTATTATTTTGTAGAGAAGCCTAAAACTGGAAAACAGTAAGGGATCATTTGCTTGCTGGTTAATGAAGTGAATTATTCATGTATTAAAATAAGAATCATTAGTATGATGTTTAATAGCATTTCAGTTGTTATGTATAAAATTCAACATATCAAGCACGGTGTTTGGTTAACAATTTACAATCTCGCATAACTAATACATGTATGAGTTATGAGAGAATTTACATATTGTTTTATGCAAGGTGGAATAACTCATACATGAAGAACTAAATCACGTGCATATTTAACGAGCAACCAAACGACTTGTTTCCAAGCCCTATGTGATTTGTGATTCTTTATTGCTTATCCCACATCGTCTCTTTAGTGAAATCCCTATGAATTTATATAGAATGCATAACTTACTTATAAATGTGTTCGTAGAAAGGAGAGATGGTTGGCATCTCCCCCGACAGGGACGGGAACAGCCTTCGGGCTATACCTGTTATATCAGACACATCCGGTTAAGGCTACCCACTTTGGTGGATCTTACCCAATTTTTTTGTTATCGTTATCAATGATAGACATGTTAAATCATTAAGATATTGGTTATTGATCGTTAGCGCTTCCATTATGAGTTTAACAAACACAAACTTCCTTATTGAAAATCACTTAAAAACCAAGGTCACAAACCAAATAATCATGAGTTGAAAAATTACATTTTTGCTCAAAAGCTAACACTGACACCTTGTAGAATAACCGAGGGTTTGAGATTGTTAGAAATAAAAGTATGAAATTAAAATTGATTCATTAAGAAAAAACTTCAAACCATTACGAACCGTTAACCCAATATAAAAAATAAAAATAATAATCAATACCATTACCAAACCATTAAATCAATAACCTGTTACCAATAAACCAATAAATTTTTTTCAATTCAATATTGATCATCCCTATATAGATATGTTCTCCAGAGGCCTAATTTGATAAAAGAGATTTAACCATATATTTTGCAGATAACATAATCTCTCCAAGTATTAAGGATAACATCTCCTAGAAATAATTTTAACATTATTTTTTTCACCTAGAAAGTATAAAGGGTAATTTTTTTTATTAGGGATGTTCAAAATTGAACCGAAACTGATAATTCGAATCGACAAAAAATAATTGATTTATCGGTAATGAGTTATTGAATTAACGATTTTGATAATGATTTTGATTTTTTTTATTATTAGGTTGTTGGTTCTTAATGGTTTGAAGTTTTTTCTTAACAGGTTAACCGATAACCTGATAGTAAATTATTAAATCATATCTATACCATTTGATACGTAAAGTCCTTGATCACTTAGGATTTAGTTTCATATCTTTATTTCTGATATTCTCAAACTTTTGGTTATTCTACAATGTATTAGTGTTGTTTTTAAGCATGATACAATCTATCAACTCTTTTGCATGGTTTATAATGTTTGTCGCTATGTTTCTAAGTGATTTTCAATTATTTATTTTTTGTATCAAATCTTAACAGCTAAGCCAATAACAATCAATAATTGATAAGCCAATATATTAATGGTTCTTAACAGTTTAACATGTCTACAAACCAATAAATCAAAGCAATAAACTTCAAAATCGAACCAAACCGACCAATACTCAAGTCTTATTTAGAACAGTACAGACGAGGCCAAATGTTAGTATGGATACTTCTTGAGTGAGCCTCAATAATGGAATCCAGCAATCTAGGTCCATCAAGTACATTTATCTCCAACTCATGAACTTACCCAATACAAAGCTTTTCTACGATTTATCAATCATGGACGTTGACAAATGATAAAGCACATTATGATTGCTTTCCAATATAGTACAAAGCACAATTTTTTTAAAATAGTTCAAATGATAATTCACTCCACGTACCACCACCTGGAAATATAGTCATAAAACACAAGCTAATGAAGAGCTTTGTATAAGAATTACTTAATGAGAAATATTCTAGACTTCCTAATAAGAATATCATGTAAACCAAAAATCGAGAAATATAACTAACATTGCAACTGTCAGAGCAAACAAAATACCAAACTCAAAATTGAACATAATGGTCTGATATCTAGTTCTATAAAAAGCGCAAAAGATAATCGATTGATCACAACAAAAGTGTCTTTTTCTTCCCCTAGCCAGTGAATGTTGAAATCCACTAGTCCAGAGCACCAAAATTGAAGTAATTTGAAATAGCGACTCAATCCACTAAATGATCAAAACACGTTTTACATAAACAAGTTAGGTTTGGTGGCCTTGTAGGTAGTCTTGAGTTTCCTGGTAGGTGGCCTGACTTTCTTGAACACCAACGGGAACTTGATTTTGGAGTCATGGAACTGCTTTGTGCTCTCCCGCTTGCAGAGCTTGGCTGGAATAGTGGCTGTCTTGATGATCTGGATGCAGTGATGGCGGACCCTGTGACGAGAAGCCATTTCAGTGTACATCTGTTCTACACCACCATTCAATGTGGTATCACGGTACTCCTTGTACATGTTGTGATACCCGGTCCTACTTTGGTAACGCAGCCAAATACCATAGTTTTTTATTTTTGTTGGGTACTTCTCAAAAATCTACAAAAAGGAACACAGAATCTCAATAACAAAGTTCGGTATCTATGTCAATGGATGAAGTATAACCACAAAACTACACCATGAAAAAGATATATAATATACGAGAAAGAAAATAGTACTCCCTCCCTTTCAATTTGTTTGTACTACTTGCCTGTTTTAGTGTGTTAAAAAAGAACGACACTTTCCTTTTTTTTTAGCAACTCTTTAATTTCAACTTTCTACATGACATGTTTAATACCACAAGGTTAGTTTTGGTACATTTGACATCTTTAATTTTAGACCACAAAATTCATAATTCTTCTTTTCTTTCTTAAACTCCATGTCAAATCAAAATAGACCAAACAAATTGAAATGGAGGGAGTCACTTTAATAACCATTACAAGTATCCTAAGATTATGGCTACCTCCAAAACCTGGAACTACTTCTGCAGTAGTACCGTGATATGTAAACCATTATGAAAGTCTTCCCATGTTACACACATGACATTATTTAAAGAAACTCAATCTAAAAAAATAGGTATTAATTGTTAAAAAGTAGCATTGTGTTCTTTTTCTTCCTAGGCCTCACTTGTGGGATTTTATTAGGTATGTTGTTGTTATATTCTTTTTCTTTGTATCTTTCATCCAAACCTATGCACATTTTTTAATTTTTTATGATTTACCCCCAACCTCTATCACACCATAGCAGACCTCATTTCGAGGAATAAACATAAATTTAGTGCACCACCACCACTAGGAATGACATGGAAATTGAAAATGATATCACCCGGACAAGTCAAATAAAATCTAGAAGATAACACCATTGATCACATGCAAAGACTAACATTGACAAGTCTATACAAGCTTCAATAGGCAAACAAATGGAAAATTCACTAAGGGGACCCCGACATACCAGATTACTAGGAAACTTCTATTCATGTTTCACAACAGATTAACAGAAACATTTACTTTAGAGAACCAGCAAAAGAATTCAACCATAGATACTTTTATCAAGTAAAAAAAGTACAAATTAACCATGGCCTCCAACAATAATAACTAGGGGCTATACAAATCAAATAAGTAACAAAATTACAACTCTTGCTATAAATACATCCCAATGACACAATTAATCAAAGATAAAATTAAGAAATGCATTTGATCATACCTCATTGATAGCTAGCATCTGACCATTGCTCTTCTTCACCTTCTTTAGCTTCCTCAAGAAGTACCTTTTTCAGCAAAATCAAACACCACAATCATCAGAGACAGATCTATGGGTCCCCGAAAAAATACACTGTATCTATAAGATGTTTTTTATGTACTTATATATAAATTTCGAATCCCCTCCACATAAACACAAGTCTATAGATTAGTTTAGCATGTTCAAAATTCAACTTGATAACAATGCACTAATTTTTTTCCAAGCCCCTAAGTGAAAATCCTGAATACGCCACTGTCAATCATTCCCCCAACGCATAAGAGTATGTTCGATTCATATGACACTATACTAGTTAGGAACTAATACCAATTGGAAGGGGTGGGAGCTAATAATGAAATAATCATATGACAAAAAAACACACAGAGAGGGTGAGAAAAATTACCAGAACTTGGACTTGGCACGGACCTCATTTGTTGCCCAGAGTTTCATACGGTAAATCTTTGGGTGCTCATCGTTTTCTGACGGTAGAGCTCTCCCAACAACCTGGTATTGATGGAACTACAACAATAACAACACAAATTCCAGTTATTATTGCAACAAAAACACGAGAAAATCAAGCAAAATTGTAAAATTTGTTTGTGATACTAACTTTGTAGGTCACCATTTCTGCCCCGGCTGCTTTGCGTCTGAATATTTGGGAGGCGTCTTCAGTCCGAAAAAGTGAAGGACAAATACGATAGGGTTTTTATGTTAAAGGAAAACCCTAGTCTTAATGGGCTGTCTAAACTAGACCCATATTCTTTTATTGGGCTTTTAACTATGGCATGTTCTGCCCAAGTAAACAAATAGCCAATTTTACTAGAGAACATTATCTGATGTACCGGTTTCAATTCTTTAAAGGCGGAATGGTCTATGGGACCCTTGTACTTGTATCTGTTTGTATTGTGAACCCTTCTATTTACCCTTTTGTCATCTAGACCCCTGAACCCATTCAAACCCAACATTTAAAACATTTTTTTTGATGTGGCATCCTATGTGGAAAGACTCCACATGGAGCGTGTGATACACACAAAGTAAGAGCGTGAAACGCCTTAAAAAGGCACTAACGGTCAGATTTTGACCTTTAAAGGCCATCTCTTCTTCTTTATTTTCACTCAGCACCATTGTTGGACAAATTTGAGTTTTTTTCTCCTCTTTTTCTCGATTTCGTCTCTTCAAATTTTTTCTCTTTTATTTTTGGCGCCTTTATTTTTTCCTTCGATCTACTCATCTTTTTTTTGTGTGTGATTCTATTGTATTTTTGTTGGTTTGATTTTGTTGGTCTTCACGATGACGGTTCGATGTTGCTATTGTGGAATATATGCTAAACTAAAGACATCAAGAACACCAACTAATCCTGGAAGAATGTTTTCGGGTTGCCAAAAATATTGAAATGGACTGCTCCAAATGATTCAACATGCCAAGAACAATACAACATCAAGAATTCATCAACGAGTTCAGGGCAAGGAAGACAAGCAAGACAAGGAAGGCAAGGAAGACAAGGAAGACAAGGATCAAACACTAGTATTGATATCACTGATTATGATTGTTGTTATTTGGTTTCTAGTCATTATTTTTAAGATATATTGATCTGTACTAGGTGTTATTTGTTAATGAAATGGACTGCATTTGCTTCAGAAATCTGAACAGCAACTTCATTCAAACACAAATTCATAGAGAAAAACAAAGTCTTCCCAATAGCAACTTAACACAAATTCATATAGGCACCATTCATATACAAAAACAAAGTCTTCCAAATAGCAGAACGAAAACAGTTGGGATCAAGTCATTAATCAAAATAAAGTTAATTGGGATCAAGCTATTAAGCTAAACAAAATGAAATCTAATGTGTGCCTTGAGTGCTTGGTGTGCCTGGAGTGCCTTGAGTGCTTTTGTAACTCTCCTCTCGTAGCTGCCTTTGAGTAATTGCAGCTCTTCCCTTCCACCTTAGTCCATTGGGTTTGTAACCAAGATC
>JAJONZ010024319.1:0-11834 GCA_029582445.1 Solanum paucissectum | reverse complement strand
TGCTGGCAGGGGAGTTGGGTGATTTTTTATTTTTTTAAAAAAATCATTTTATTTATAAAAAAACAAACTAATTTTTTTTTTACATTTTTTGGGGAAAGGGGCTGGTAGGGGGTGAGTGATAAAAAATAATTTAAAAAGATTTTGTTTTTAAAGTTTTTAACAAGATCTCTACTATAATATGGGTGTCAATTGCCTATATTATCCATTATGTAACTCGCTTTTACCCATTTAAAATGTGAGTAGAGGCGAGTACTTTATTCATTTTTATTTAACTCATTTTCGATCGACTCATATTCAACTCGATTCTCTCGTTTTCCTATCCTACTTGTGACAATCCATTTATCAAAATTTAATATCAGTTGTCTGAAAACAAAATTAATTCAGATCTCGAAAAAGTTGAACTATCCTTAACTTTGTAAGAAAAATCCAAAAAAAAAAACTATTATATGCTTTGGTAATATATAGCTTGATAAACCTAGTAGTAATGTAATCTTTGAGATGGTGTGAGATTTGCTAATGTACAGGTTTCAATGCAGTGTAATTGGTCTTGGGTGGGAAAGCGTTGTTTGAGTGCTGTGGAAGATCAGGGAAATTGTCGTAAGTTTGATAAACTTAACACTTGCATTTCCCTTTAATATATTTTGTCCATGATCTTATAGTTTTTGTGTTTGTGTCATTCTTTTGCTCTTAAAAGCGACATGTTGGGCTTTTGTCGCAGCGGAAGCCATTTCCGCTTTATATTATATCAAGTTCAACAAGGAGAAATTTTTGTCAAAACAACATGTCATTGATGACTTACGTACTGTAATCAAGGAGCCAAAAGAAGTCCAATACCACAAAAAGACAGGATGTTTCCCTAGTCATTACAATAATTACTTTCAATATGCAATTGAAAAAGGTGTTTATCCTGATAAGCCATATCCTTATCTTGCTGAGAGGGGAGAATGTCTTGAGCTACCTAATGAGGTAACCAGATGATATTAGATTTATTGTTCTCTTTTTTGGTTCAATAAATTTTGCAAGATATATACTATATAATAGTAATAGAAAAATGTATCTTAATAGATACATATGTTGGTTTGTGTTATATCTTCTAATTGGTGCAGGAAAAAACCAAAATTAAAGCGTTTAAAAAGGTTAATGATCTTGGTTTGGATAAAAAAGGAATTGAAGAGCTAATCCAGAAGCAACCCATTTGTGGAGCTGTAAACTTGGTGAAGAACTTTCAGATGCATAATGGAAAGGTAAATTATGCTTCCCCTAATCAAGTTATTGTTTCTTATGCTTGTTTAATCCACGTTTTTTAATTTTTAATTCATTTATTTTGATAGGTTATTTACACTGAAGCAAGTAAAAACAATCAATCCAGAGGGCGCCATGCAGTGTTAATTATTGGTTTTGGCGTTGAGAACGGCGTCGAGTATTATTTGATAAAAAATAGCTGGGGAGTAAATTGGGGATATTGGGGTTATGCTCGGGTTGAGAGAAGCTTAGTTACGAGCTTTTCTTTTCCAGTGCTTCATGAGTAAATAGTTCTTATTCGCAGCTGGGATATGCTTTGAAGTTCAACTATCTAAATTAACTTGTATTTCTTTAATGTTGCTTTTGCTACTGTTATTGTTATTTCTTTAAAATTTTGACTTTGCAATGATGAATTTGTTATCGTTATATATGTGTCATGTGTAAGCATCTCACATAAAGTTACAATATAGTTATTTTTTGAAAATTATGATTCTTAGTATATGGTGCTAGGCATTACTTGATAATTTTCCAAAAAGGTAAGTAATAGTATATTCATTGAACAATAGCTTGGCACTAGGATGATGTTAAAAAGAAGGAATTCCTTCTGTACAATTCTTCATCCTTGTAGTAGTCTATGAAATCTATCAAGCTGTTTTTATTTTTTTACATCCTGTAGATTACATCAAGAAACTAATAATCATAAGCATCCCTATCCTGCCATAATACCCAACAAACACATTCAAGTACCATTTTCCAGATCTTCCTTGCAGGTTTTGTTTTACCTTTCAGCACTCCACCTGATCAGCAAATAGTGACCAGGCTCGCAGTGTAGGAACTAGGAAGAGATTGTTATGACGTTAAAAGAAATATGGTTTTCAAAATCGATTCAACTTTAAGATAAAAATCATATTTTTCAAAGTCGTCACTGTCTAAAAATTTAAAGAAAAAGGAACAAAGTTCTCATTTGCACTTCAATATTTTTTTTTAAAGCATTTGAAACATCCACTAATACACAGTTATTCTAGGACTTGAAGAATATTTGACTATTTTTTTGGAAAAATACTAAAGTGAATAAGACACTTAGAACTATTTGAAAATTAAAGAGATTAGCTTAAAATAATTTTGGGAAGAAAAAAAAGGTTTTTATCAAAAACTGACTAAAGTAAGATAAGTAACTAAGTAAAATCACTTTAAAAAACCAACACAAAAGGTTTCTCAATAAGAGATTTAATTGAATTTAAACCAAACAAATAAAGTTAGAGTCAAATAACAATTAAACAAAGTAAAGAAGAGCAGCCGCAGCAAGGCCTCTCTCGTCTCCAATAGCTCCGGCGAGGCGCGCAAAGCGGCAGGCTCCGAGCAGCTGCCGCCTCCTCCATTCCCCTCTCCTCTTCTGTTTCCGACTAACGAACTCGGCGCAACCACACCCCTCTCTCCCTTGTTAGCTGCTCCGTAGAATGTGACTGGAACTGTCTTCGTCTATATACTCTCATTTTCATCTAACTCTAGCGATTGCAGAGACGGAAAGCGATGGGTCTACTCACTCACAAAGTAGAAAGGAGCGAGATAGCATCAGGTGACCATATCTACACTTGGAGAACTGTCTTCGCCTACTCTCATCACGGCAACTGAGGAAGCTCAACATCTAAAAAAGTTGATACAAGATTATACTGCTTCTTTCATCAAAGTAGGAGATAAGGATAGGTATATACGAATATCTCAGGAATATCGTAGTACTCTACCTCTTGAGAGTCAGGACATACCATTTACACAAGAAGAAAACGAGAATCTTTAAAAACAAAGTGCTGGTGAACCGATTAGAGGTTCAGTCTACGGCTATCCAGAAAAGGCGTATCAGAAGAAGAAGTCTTGGTATTGTGGTTCATCATCCTCAAGCTTCGATGACGGGGATAGAGAGACAATATATGGAATGGAGAGTAAGATAGCTTATCTCAATGCCGAGCTTGCTGCTGTAGCCGAAAGAGAGAAGAAAGAGAGAGGAAGAGAGAGGAGGAGATTGCGGCAACAAAGGAAGTAGAGAACAAGAGGTATGCAGCACTTCAGGCCCAACTAACTTTTCTTTTTGAATCAGGAAATATTCTTCCTCCATGTCCGTCCAGCAGTGATGGATCTGATCAAGAGGGTGATGCGAATGATAAGTCTGATAAGGAGACTGAGGGTGATGAGAATAATAAGTCTGATAAGGAGAATGAGGGTGATGAGGAGTAGTTGTATCTATTTGACATTTTAGACTTCTATATTTTTGGAATTGTTTGATCGTATTTTAGTTTATTTTGAAATTGTTTAATGTATATGTTGAAAAAAAAAAAATTAAACAAGGTAAGAAATGAATATCTAAAATTAAAGGGCACCCAAGGTCAATTTTTTGGGCCCAAAATCAAGTTCTGTTCGGCCGGACTGATTTTTGGGCCTTTCTGCTGCTATGTTTTGGGCTAAAAAGCCCATTTCTGTCCATATGTCAGCTGTATAGAGTTGTTGTATTTGCTGTATATTCAATGTATACTGATGTATACAAGTTCATTTTTGACTTCCACCTTAAATTTCCTTCCTCTTTCCAGATTCAGCTTCCAGAATTCGAACAAGGATAAAGTTGACTCGAAGAAGATGGAATGTTTGGTTTCAACCCAACTCAAGATGCAAGGAAAAGAGAGGAGTCCAATGGACTCATTCCGAGGGAGTTCATGCATAAAAAAAGATAAGGATTAATAACTTTACCGATAAATTCAAGTAGAGAAAGTGCAATGGCAAATAATCACAAATCAGACAATTGAATTTAAACATGAATCTACTATACTACAAAAGAATTTTCTAACAGAAGCACGCATAAGCTTCAAATACAATTATTGCACTAAATTAATGGACTTATAGATTACTCGTCATCACTAGAATGCCATAACAAACAAGACATTGACAATGAAACAAAAATAAATTGGACCAACCTAACTAATTCTAGAATCAGACATTACATGCTATTATGATAATGCTAACGGTAAATAAATTAGGACGGATAAATCATGATAGAAATTAATACCCAAACACTTGACCAATTTAGCAGACACACATTATAAGTTGTACATTGTCATGCTTTCCAAAACCTCTTAGTGAGACTAACTAATTAAGTTTTCCTCTTAGATGGACAATAATCAATACTTCATTGCTACAGATAGTAAGAAAACACTATATATTCTTTCCAGGGGCAGATCCACATGGAGAGCGCCGGGTGCTCAAGCACCCATTAACCTCGTCTCGAAATATATATACATATATATATATATACATATATATATATATATGTATATATATGTATATAGAAATTAAGAGGTATTTGTACAAAATTGCAATAGAGCACCCAATGAACAAATAATTTGATTGGTCCATTGGCTCTTGGGTGGGTGTTTAAGGCTCTTTTAGTGTTGTTGAGTCTGAGTTCGAATCTCATTATTAACATGTCTTTTTATATTTTTGACTTCGCCACTTTCATAACAACCACAACCTTTAAATCTTGAGAGAAATCTCATGTGAACAGGAAATAGACTAGACATATAAGAAAAATAGTGAAAAATCCTTTCAAACTTTCACTCACAATCTTAAAATCCTAGATCTGCCAACATAAATTATCAAATAACAAGATATAGATCATACATCATCGCCAAAGTAATACTTGATCGCCATTGAAGCATAACCCTTGATTTCATCAGCAAACTTAGGTAATCCATCAGATTTTAGAAGGGGGCGGATGGGAGTATACATGGACGACCCAGGGTATTCATCAAAGTCAAAACCCTATTAAGACACATACAAACAAAAAGATGAGAACTGCAACAGAGTCAAAAGGTTTAAATTTTAAGGCATAATTAAGCATTTGAATTTTGAGTAATCTGAACAAAGAGAGTAAAATTTAATCACAAATTGGATAGTTACTTGTACAACAACAGAATGTGTATTGTTCATGGAGCAGATTTTGTCATGTACAAAGTACTTGATAAAGGCGTCCTTATTTGGCCAAGTAGTCCAATCATCGGAATCACAGCCGGAAGATTCTTCATTCCCGTTTTGATCTCCATCCTCAACCTTCAAATCAGATCCATCACCCTCCGCCTCCAGTTTCAATTTCTTCTCCGGTGGCGATTCCTTTCCATAGTCACACGGCATCGACATTGTTGTACGTGAAACCCTAAATTAGCTGACAAAGTTGTAGGTGAAACCCTAAATTAGCTTAATTTTGGTTAAAAGTGAACTATGTTGTGCTTGGAGTAAGGGAGGTATTTTGGGGAATTGGGGTTATAGAAAGAGCAGCTCCAGTTTGGGATAGTAGGGGTATTTTGGGGAATTGGGGTTATATATTTGATTTATGTGGGCCAAACCATAGATTAATTAGGTAATTATATCAAATTAAACTAATTCTATTGGATGATAAACTAATTTATACGTAAGAACTTAAAAGTTTTCACAGCAATAAACAAATTGTGATATAGAGAGTAATTAACTTTTTATGTTTGTGTTAGAATTAAGAATTTTGTTAGTGTCAAACGACTGTATAATATTCTAAGTAGTAAACAATGTCAAAAATTGTCAAAAGGACAAAAAAAAATTGTCAAAAATTCCAAAACGGCACATCAAATTTTTTTAAAATCAAAAGGGCAAAATCACTCCTGACGAAGCGATTTCCCTCCGACACATTTTGTAATTTTTTTAATTAAAAATCATTGTTAGGGCAGTGATTTTGTAAATTTTTTTTATTAAAAAAGGAGCAGTGATTTTTGTAAAAAAAAATAATATTTTTTTAATTAAAAATCGCTGCCATAGCAGCGATTTTAAATCAGAATTTTTTTTTTCTTACACATCGCTGCAGGGGCAGCGTATTTCATGCCTATTGTTAATTATTAATAATATAAAAATGATAAACAAGACGGACAGTATACTCAATAAAATTGTTGAAGCATGAGGAAAATTGAATTATATATCATAAATTATAATAAAAGAATATTAAATTAAAAAAAAAATTAAAATTAAAATTCTTAACCAAAATCAAGAAAAAAAGATTTATTTTTTTTGAGAAAATAGCAGCGATTTTGAAGAAAAAAAGTTTTTTGTTGTTGAGAAAATCGCTGCTAAGGCAGCGATCTTAGCAACGACTTTTAATTTTTTTAACGTACGACAACTTTTGTCAGAAGAAAATCGCTCCTGAAAATCGTACGACAACAGTAAAATTTAATATTCTTTTATTATTATTTATGAAATATAATTCAATTTTCCTCATGCTTCAACAATTTTATTGAGTATACTGTCTGTCTTGTTTATCATTTTTATATTATTAATAATTAACAATAGGCATGAAAGATAATAGCACTAGGCATGAAAAACGCTGCCCCTGCAGCGCTGTGTAAGGAAAAAAAAATTTGATTTAATATCGCTGCTGTGGCAGCGATTTTTAATAAAAAAAATAAAATTACAAAATCGCTGCCCTAGCAGCGATTTTTAATTAAGAAAAAAAAAAAATTACAAAAGGGCAGCGATTTTGTCATTGTGTCAGAGGGAATCGCTTCGTCAAGAGCGATTTTGCCCTTCTGGTTTTAAAAAAAATTGATGTGCCCTTTTGGAATTTTTGACAATATTTTTTGCCCTTTTGACTCCGGACTCTAAGTTTCATGCTATATTAATAGACAATTTTGAGCCAAATTATTTTTTTCGCAATCTTAAAAAATATTTAGAGCTCCATTAGATCTTAAAGAAATATAAAAGGTTATATTCAAAACACAAAATCCAGGAAAATAATAATAATAAAATTATATGTTATGTATTAATTGATTGAAAGAAAAGAAAAATTATAAAGTAAGAAAACAACTAATTCTCAAAATTTTGAACACTTTGTGTAATAAAAAATCTTGAAAGTCATTTTTTATTTAGAAAATATTAAACTTACATTATGAATGAGTTAACTACTTAGACTTTAGAATCATTTTGTCAATTTCTCTATTTAGGATTGTGTTTTGTGATGTTTGGATTGTATTGTGGGTAATGTTTGTTTGATGCAATTAACCAGTCGGACGGTAGTGTCATAAAATGGTCATTGTAGTGCAGTAGTATTACTAATAAACTTGTCGTCTTTTTTTTGTATGACAAGAGAAATCCATAACCGTTATCTTTTGAGTGTGCAAGGATAAAACCTCTGCTCCTATGCAATAGCTCACAAACCAAGGAGCGGTAAACCTCTACTAATAAACTTGTCTTATGAAACGAAAAAGAAAAAAAGATTGATGCATTTTGTAGTTATTGATAGAGAGCCATTACAAGTCACAAACATCAAAAATAAATAGTGTACACTAACAATAAAGATGTCAATGGCAGATAAGAATCGAGGGGCCAAAAGACATGGTTCACTGCAAACAAGTTAAACCTTGCCCCTGCAAATTGGAATTTTTATTGTTCTTGCAATCATGCGTTCCACCTTAGCTTGAAAAATTTCTTCCTTCCCCTCGTTATCAATTTTAAAGGTAATTTAGTAGGCAAAGTCACGAAGACAACCTGCATTTAGCTTCAAAATCTTTGTAACATTGCGTTCCTTCCCTTGTAGTTAATAATAGGTAAGAAAAATCAATATATTGCACAATAGAAAATGGGGAAATAACAAGGTATAGATCATACATCATCACCAAAGTGTTGCTTGATTGCCAGTGAAGCATAACCCTTGATCCTATCCACAAACTTAGGAAAAAGTTCAAATTCTAGAATGGGGTAGATGGGAGCAAACAAGCACTTCCCAGGGTATTCATTGAAATCAAAACCCTGAATGTTGTGTATGTGATGAGAAAGTAATGGAGATCAATGTTATTTACCTATTCGAGAAATGCAAATGGATATCAACTGTGTGGCAACCAATGCATCACTGGACTGAAGTATCTGTACAAAACATTGGTATCATGAAAGTCCTGGAATATATACAAGGGAAACACTGGAAACTATTTCAAAAAGAGATCATGGCTGCTATATGTGGAGCAATCATTTACCACACTTGGCGTGCCAGGAATTGGAGGAGGTAAAAAGGCAAATATGTACAGACGGAAGAGGCAAAGAAAATCATTGAAAGGTTACAATTACTTAGTAGTTCCATGAAAACAAACAAGTGTAGGAATTTTATTTAGCATTTAATATGCATGTAATTAGTTTCTTATGACCAACATGGGTTCTGGTGCACTGGTGGGAGTGCTTCACCCTTAATTAGAGGTCTCGGGTTCGAGCCCTGGAGAAAATCCTATTGGGAGCTCCACCCCCAAATGAGCCCTGCAGAGCGCGATCCGGATTTAGTCGGAGCTCTAATGTGGGCTCCGGACACCGGGTGGGAAACCAAAAAAAAAATTAGTTTCTTATGTTTTGGTAGGAGGCCTGCTCGATCTTTAGTTGTTACCAAAAACAAATAATTTACCACTAATTCATTGTCATTAGTTGTTACCAAAAACAAATAATTTACCACTAATTCATTGATATTTGTCCAGTAAAAATGTCCCCATAACCACTCGGATTGGTTATCGGTATCAATGTAATTCGATTGAAGTGCAGTAGCATTACTAATAAACTTGTCTTATGAAACGAAAAAGAAAGAGCACTGCATCATAGTCATAAACATGGAGCGATTACAGTTAGATCGATAGAAACGAAAAAGAAACAGCAGTGCATCATAGTCATAAACATGGAGCCATTACATTTAGATAGATCCATTACAAGTCACAAACAGTTTTTGAAAAAAGACAAGGGTCATTGCAGCAACAAATTAAACCTTGCGCCTGCAAATTGGAACTTGTAATGTTCTTTCAATCGTGCGTTCCACCTTAGCTTGAAAAGTTTCTTCCTTCCCCTCATTATTAATTTTAAAGGTAATATAGTAGGCAAAGTCACGAGGACAACCTGCATTTAGCTTCAAAATCTTTGTAACCTTTACCTGCAATTAATAATAAGTAAAAATCAATACACCGCACAACAGAAAATGGGCAAATACCACGGTATAAAAAATCTTACATCATTGCCAAAGTATTGCTTGATCCACAAACTTAGGAAATAGTTAAAATTCCAGAATGGGGTAAATGGGAGAAAACATGCACGACCCAGGATATTCATCAAAATCAAAACCCTGTTAAGAACAAATAAAGAACTGCAACAGAGACAGAAGGTTTATATTTTAGAGCATAATTCAGCATTTGACTTATGACTGATCTAACAAGAAGGGTAAAATATAATGACAAATTCAACAATTGAAAACTTGTACCACAATAGAATGTGAAATTAATAATGCATGCACATTTATACGTGTGTGCAGAGAAGTCGTTAGGTTTAGAGTTTTAATAAGGCAAAAATGCAAAACATAATATGAAAAGCAAGCACAGGAAACTTTCAACATAGAATAAGAGTATTAACTTCAATTCCATGCCCATCCTACATGTAAAAATCAAGAAAAACTGTCAATGTTCATCCAGACACACTGATGTGAGAACAGCAAAAGAAGGGAGAGAGGGAAAAAAGGTGGTCATGATAAATCAACGACAAAGAGAACGAAAAGAGATCACTAGAACACATACAACCAAGCAAGATGTCTTGCATTTGACAGATCGAGTATACACATTATACACAATGTGATATATGAAAAAAGGATCTATATATAATCCACCCTACACTGTGTTAAACACTATCGATCAATTGATCACTAACTTGTGTTCTAAGCTAAGGCAGGGAACTCAATTGCAATATTCAATACCATCTCCTAGCTAGAAACACATGATCTTAATTCAATTCCAGCAGTAATACTCCAATTTCGAAAAAGAAAACACAGTACATTACAAATATGCACAAATTAAGGCAAATTTGTTTTCGTGCTTTGAAATATTTTCCCCTTTGACCCTATGGTGTATCAGAAACAACTATCTAACTCCGGTAAGGTTTGTGTATGCTCTACCTCCCCAGACCCAGACACAGATCCACAACATACAATCATTCAATTTTTCATGCTATTGTGATATTATTTTTTTACTACTTTGAACGGCTAATTTAAATTTATTATTTTGATGATAAAAAAACTCAAATCCTTACTACTTGTGTAAAACTAAAAAAAAAATTATAGTTTAGGTGGGTTTTACAAAAAATTACCTCGTCAATACATATTAATGAAGGCAAAAATGAGTATGATCCGGTGTATGTAGTAACTTATGGGAAAATAAATGTGTATGGTCAATAGTTTAATCTAATTACTAGGCTTTTTTTAAGGGAAAATTACGTGTATAAGCAAACATATACTAGTTAATTACTTAATATAGCTATAGTTTACCTTAATTACAATTCGCAGCTTACTTTTAGCTATAATTATACAACTCAGCTTTTTAGTTTTGTATAATTCGCGCATTTGTATAATTCGAAATTTGTATAATATAATTTGTATAACTTTTGTATAATTCAGAATTTGTATAATATAATTTATATAACTATTTGCACTTCTGATGTTTAATTGTATAAATTCGTTATTTCGAGTTTATACAAAAATAACTGAATTATACAAATGTACCCGCGAATTATACAAACCTGTGAATTATACAAATCCGCGAATTATACAAATGATACAGCTTAAACTATAGCTACAACCCGTAAATATGCAAACTATAGCTATGGATCATAATTAAGTTTATTATAATGGCTATTTGTGAAAGTTTCCCTTTTTATAACGATAAGGGAACCCGCAACACTTGCCGTTAAGTGGACTTAGGGTAAACCCACCTTTTGTGTAGATTAGGTCTGCATCGATCGGTTCGGTTCGATTTTATGTATTATTGGTTCGATTTATCGGTTTTCAGTTTTTAAATACGTTAAACCAATAACCAAACCAATAAGAGATTTTCTTTCGGTTTTCGGTTTTCGGTTTATCGGTTTTGGTCCTTAACGGTTCGATTTTCGATTTAACCAATAAGAAAATACTTATAAAATAAATATATGTATATATATATATGATAAATTTGACGCGACAACACAATAATGTAATGAAAAAACTATACAAGTGTAACACAAAGAGAAATTAAGAGGAATAAGGTTCTTACTTTAGATTTTGACGTTTTGTATAATGTGAAGTTGTGAACTAAAAGTCATTTTGAAGTGTGAATTGAAGGCTAAAGCATAAAGATAGTAACTAATAAGGTATTGAGATTAATATATAATATTTATGTACAAGTAAATGTAGTAAATTACTAGTCTTAATGGGTTATCAGTTTACCCAATAACCCACTATTAAAAAACAATACCAAACTAATAACTCAATAATTTCTTTTTATAAAATTGTTAAAAACCGTTAATCCAATAACCCAATAACAATAAACCAATAACACTTTTCGGTTTGATTTGATTTATCGGTCAGTTCGATTTTTGCACACCTAATATAAACTATGGTAGCTTACAAACAACATAGGAAAGGTAATTAAATCACACTAAGCAAATTTCGCCTGACAAGTTCAACCCACAAACCTCTGCTTTCGTAGGCATGGGGTTTTGATGTTGAGACCTAATCTACTACGCCTTAATTTGTGCATATTGTCACGAGC
>JAJONZ010024315.1:0-10245 GCA_029582445.1 Solanum paucissectum | reverse complement strand
TATTGATAATTAATTATATTAAAATAATTGTTGTTTGCTTTTCAAAATCATAACTTTTGAAGAAAATAATGGTTCTAGGTGATAATGAAACTAATAAATATATGTTTTAGGTGCCAAAATGCTAATGGTGAATTTAATAATTTTAATCTCACTTAGAACAATATTGAAGATTATAGTAAAAATGTTCAAAATTTTATATTAAAAATTATTCACATTTTATAAATAATATTTTAAAAAATTTAATTAAATTACTCAAATCTTCATATTATTAAATTAAGTTTTACAATAACAATATCTACGATAATGTTTTCAAACATGACTAATATCTCATTAACATAATTTGTGTTTTTGTGATTTTTAAGATTCAAATCGTCGTTTTTTTTAGTGAATTAAATACTTGCATATTTAGTCATTAATTTGACGGTTGTTACTTTAGATTAAGATCACTGTCTTTTTTTTTTAAATTTAGAACCCACAGGCCTGAAATTTTGGCTTCGCCTTTGTATGAATGAAGAAGTAGTTAAGATAGGAGTTTGAAATAGTTGGTGCAGAGAGGGCCTAGTTTTAGGGGTCGTTTGGTAGGGAGTATTAGGAAAAATAGTCCTTGAATTGTGTGTGGTATTATTTAGTACTATGTTTGGTAGGAATTTTGGGCCTATGTATAATTATACACCTTCCATGGTATTATAGGGTGTATAACTAATACCTTCCATTTGGTGGTATTAGTAATACATGAGATCTAAGACTAATACCATGGGATTAATCTATGTAAGGACAAAAATACCCCCTCAAATCCTTTCATTTTGTTTATTTTCTTGGTTTTATGTTTTATATTTGTACTAATAGATTTTTTTAAATGGATTATCTTACAAATTTAATTATTTAAATAAAGTTATTTTGTTGCTAAAATATGAGTTATTTAATCTATTTAATATTAATATAAAATGTTATAATCGGACTAATATGCTAATGTTGGTGTATGAATTTAAGAGCTATTTTTGCTATTTAAAAAATCTCGAGTATAAAAATAGTTTAATTTATTTTGCTATTTTTTTTAATGTTATGATAAAGAGTGATTTTGTATGATAAAAGTCCTAAGTTGAATGATTTTATTGATGTAAAAGAATGTTCAATAACTTTTTTCAATAAATTCTTATAGTTGTGTGACATTTTGAGATATTTTCAATTTATTAAGATGACAATTATTTACTTTCAAATAATTTAAGTGAGAAAATAGCAAACATGACGATAAAACTTTCCTTCTCCTAGCTAGTTAAAAGGCTATAAAAAAATAATATGTTCTTCAATTATCTACTTTGACCTAATTACATGAAATAAAATATCTCATAATAACTCAAGGATATAATTGGAAAGAAGCTTTTTTTTAGAGTTTTAAACCACACACAAAATTAAGTGGGAAACAATGAACCAAACACTTGATAAAGGGATAACCCATCGGTGGCCCCCTAAACTTGGCACAATCTTTCACTTAATTAGACACCTCAACTGAAGGATTTTCATTTTAAACACCTAACGTAGGGTCCCGATGTGTCACTTTAACACTTTTTGCACAGCTGGAGTGTCGCGTGATTTTCACTGATTCAAGGTGCGTAAACATCAAAATTTCGTCTGATGTGGCGTCCCTAACGGTAATATTACTCCACATCATCTATTTATATTATTTTTTCTCCAATTGTACCCTAATTAAGACCCCAATTTCTCTCTTATTTTCAAATTTCTCCCTTCTTTTTCAATTTCTCTCTTCTTCAACCTTTCTTTAATTCTTGGCCCTTAATACTTTCATGTCGAGCTTCTCCAATTCTTCCATGGCATCTGTGGATGAAGGTCGATATTGTAGGTGTGGTAATGAAGCACTATTAAAGACTTCATGGATCCAATTAAATCCAGGGCGTAGATTTTTTACTTGTAGAATTTCAAAGGTAAAATTCTTTGTTTTTCTTATTTTTTTAAAGTCAATTAGATGATTAATTGTTGGCGTCTAATTCTTTTTGATTGGTTTTATAGAAAATGGATGGTTGTGACTATTTTCTTTGGTATGAAGATCGACACCCTCCACAAGCAAACAAGGTAATGTGGGGATTGTTGAAGAAAATCAATGTTTTTGATGAAAAATTAAAGCTAGCCAGAAATATATTTATTGTTGGTGTCGTTGCTACTGGGTTGGTGATGTTTAGAATATGAAATTGAAGCCTAATTATTAGTGTTCTTGAGGTGTTCGGTCTAGTAGTATTTAGATGTTGTATTTGGTGTTCGGTCTAGTAGTATTTGGTGTTCAATTTAGTAGTATTTTGATGTTGTTGTTGCTGTAAATTTTCAATGTAAATGTAAATTTTGGATTCAATGAAATTCTATGTTGATGTTGCAGTAAAATTGATCTTTTGGCTACATACAAATTTCTAATTCGTTCTCAGAATGTAACACCAAAAGCAAAAAGTTAAATTACACCATTGGTCATATTCGTCACAATGTAACACTCAAATTACACAAAACGTAGACAATTATATTGCATGCTCCATAAATTAGCTCAAAGTTGGCATTATGCTACATACCATTCAAGGCTACAACCTTCAAAAAAGTGTACCAAAATAAGGCCCCAAAATAAAGCTAGCATAATCAAAAGCTACATACAACCTTCACAAAAGTGTTTACTAGTACCAAAATAAAGTTAGAATACTCCAAAAGCATTAGACAGCAAAATAAGGGCCCAAAATCAGCCTATTCTAAGTTGGTGTTACTTCTTCTTTTTGTTTGCCATTTGCTACAACTGGGAAGTGGAGACAACATCCTTGTTTTTCCATATCAAGCCTCTAAGCTTAAAGCCAAGGTCTATACACGTTAAACTTGCATCCTTATAACTTGAACATGTTGGTAGAATCCTTTAACTTGAAATTTTTGGATGTTTTTTAAAGAAAAAAACCAAAATTAATATATAAACTTGCATTCATTTAAGAGACAGTTTGTGACAAACTTACGTTTAGTATTTGGGTTCCACTTGCACTTGTGTAGATGCCAAATCCAACATTACTTGATCCACCATTAGTTGGCCTCTTTGGACCCCATCTTGCAGAATCTTCTCCAGTTGTAACTCTTTCGTTTTTTTGTCCAGCAGTTTGTCTTGTCCTTGGAGGTAGTTGATTGGTTATTCCTCTTGTAACTAGAATACTTGTATCCACAAATGGTGGTGGTTGGCTTGTTTTTGCAGTTTTCCTTGCCCTCTTAACTCTGTTGGTATCACCACAAACTTTTGTTGAAGAAGCATGATTGCTAAATGTTGTTGATGCAGGTTGGTTGAATCTTGTTGGTCCAGATTGGTAGGAGCTTGTTGGTTTAGGATGACTACTTCCTTGTGAACTTTCACCAGCAGTAAATTGTGAACTGGGGCTAGCTGGTTGTGAAGTATGGACACCAACCTAAATATCAAACATAAAATTTGTTCATTACATTTAACAAGAATTTAAAAAAGGCACAAACAAATAATAAATTATTTTACCTTGCAATATTTCTTGTTGTGGCCTTATTGTTTACACTTGAAGCAAGTAATTTTCACCCATTATTTGGACATCTTTTCATACTTCTTTTTTGGTTCATCTTTACTCTTTCTTCTATTTCTTGGAGGTCTGCCAGGCATTTGTTTAGGTTCAAGAGGATCAATCCTTGGATTGATAGTTTGAGGCCACATCTTCATATTTGGAATCGGTTTAATGAAATGACTATAAGCCTTTAAGAAGGTATCCTTCCTATACCAATGCTCCACAAGTGGTTCAGGTTCCTGTTCTATGTGGTACAAAACAGAAATAACATGTTGGCATGGAATGCCTCTCAATTGCCAAGTTCTACAGCTACAGACTCTATTAGTCCAGTTGACTGTATGCCTATACTGTCCTTCTCCAATCTCAAACCCAACATCAACATTCCAAAGCACCTTGCATTCCCTAGACTTTTCCTTATTCTCCTCCAACATAAGTCTAGCCATAGGTGCAATATCACATATTCATGTGTCAGCAAACTTAACCATATCCACAGTTCTAGTCATTAATTTTCTCTTAATTTCCTCCAACATGGTTATTATAGATTTGTGTCTACATGATAAGATCCATGAATTAAAGGTTTCACACATGTTATTTTCAACTGCATCACATTTGGAATGCTCTAACCCATGACACGTGTGGATAATGTAATAAATCATCATTAATTTCATTACCAAGTCTATTCATTTTGTAAAGCTCATCATTGTACTTCACTTCAAAAGTTGTCTTGGAACATCTCCAGAATTGTTTTCTCCTTTTCTCTGCCTTCCATCTTTTACTCCAATTAGACCAGATGTGTCTAGCACACATTCTAACTTCATCATTTGGTAGCAGTTCACCAACAACTACTTGAAGACCCTACAATAAAATATAATTCAATACAATTCTAGAAAGAAAATACATTTCTACATATCTACAATTATCAAAGTAATAGACAATTACCTTCTGCATATCTGACATTACAGTAAGACCCTGTCCAGTACCCAACTGCAGGTACTCTTTCAAGTAGTTGATAAAGAAACTTCAGCTATGTTTAGTCTCCTTTTCCACAACTGCCCAGGCTATTGGAAACATCTGATTGTTTCCATTCCTTCCAACTGCTACAAGAAGTTCACCCTTACAAGCACCCTTTAAGAAACATCCATCAAATCCTATTATTCTTCTACATCCTTCCTTCAATCCCTTCTTCAATGCATCCAAGCAAACATAGAAGTACACAAACAAATTCTTTCCTGGTACAATTTCTCTATCCATCCTTACCCAAACAGAACTATCAGGATTGGTTTGTTTTATAACTTCAGCATAATCACATAACCTTGCAAATTCCATATTTCAGTCACCCATGTTTTCTCTAAGAATCATCATCTTTTCCTTGTAACAAATTATTCTACCCACATGTAGTCCTAACTCCTCCCTGCACAATTCTTGTATTTCCCAAATCCCCAAAGATAGTTGTTTAGTTATTTCATCCTTGAATCTACTTGCTAGGAACTTAGTTGTACACATTTTATTTTTATTTGATGGTACACACTTGTGTATATGATGGTAATTCTTAATCATAAAGTTATCAGAATTCCTATCAATAGCATCATAGCATCATCATTTGCATTTTTCTTTGAATTTATATTTACCTCTCATTCTATGAGCTTCATTAGGCCTTAACTTAATCTGATAATTTTTTTCAACAACATATTTTGTCAAAGCCTTTCTAAATTCCTTAGCATTCTAAAAAATCATTCCAAGTTCAAAAATAGCAACAGTACATTCATCATCATACCTGACCTTTTTGCTCTTTCTTCTGCCTGATAGATCAACACCTCCAACAGCTTCTACATCTAGCATATCAGTGTTATCATCACTATCACATTCTGAGTTATCAATATACTTCTCAGCTCCTCTCAATCTGCCAACATATATATCCTTCTTATTTATTCAAATATCTTCAAAGCCTCTGTCCACACCAACCTCACCTATTGGTACTTCTTCAGTTATTGTTTTCTTTTTCCTATCTCTTTTCTTCCTAAGATTAGGATTTCTTTTGTTTCTCCTTTCAGCCCTAGAATAACATCTACATCTGTGTCACTACTAGGCATATCTGATTCAACTTCATTTTGATTTGTATCACCTTCGGACAGTTCTGTGTCAACTCCATTCAAATCTGAATCATTCTCCACAGTTCCCTCAATATTTATACCCACAGATTCATCAACAGGATCATACCATGGTAAAAGACCAGTTGGAGCAGGCAATTCTTCCAACTCATCAACTTCATGGACCACATACACATGAAACTCATCACCATCTATCAAGTCTTTCACAAATTCTAACAAGTGAGTATCAAAAGTAACTTAAACTAATTCATTGTTATATTCACAGTAAAATTCCTTCACATTTGCATACCCAAGGTCTTTAGTGTAGAAAAAAACTCGACAAGACTAAAATGATCTTTATCTATGCCGACACCAAATACATCTACTTCTCGTTGGTAAGTAGGGTTATTTTCCAAAAACACACCCCCATGATGAAAACAAGTTAAAATATAGTTGTCCATATCCCGACAAGAAGACCCCCAACAAAAGGAAATACCCAAAAAGCCCCTTACTTTATCAGCACTAGTTAGGCCAAAACCTAGATTAAAAATAAAAATAAAGCGGAATCAACAACAAAATACACCTTCTTCAAGAAAACAAAGGTAGAAAACAAAATACACCTTCTTCAATTTCTTCAACGTCGCACAACCCGATAACTCGTCAATACAACCTTAAACCTGAAAAATGGCGACATAAAATACAACAATGATTATTACTAACAACGAATTGAAGGAAAAACAAAGCAATACATGTTAAGTGAAGAGACATTTACCTAGGGTTTTCATCAGAGAAGAGAGAGAATCGTATGAAGGAAGTTGAAAGATCAACAAAATACACTATTTCCTTCTTCAATTTGTCTTTTAGTTTGAATAAAAATGACGTGTAAAGAGGTTTAAGAATTGGCATCATATAATTGGTCAGTTAATCCACGTAGAACGGGTTGTGTTACACGCGCCTATGGTCTACAGAAGTCTGTGCAAAAAGTGTTAAAGTGACACATTGGGACCCTACGTTAGCTGTTTAAAATGAAATCCTTCAGTTGAGGTGTCTAAGTGAAAGATTGTGCCAAGTTTAGGGGGTCACCGATGACTTTGGCCCTTGATAAAAATAATATGTGCATTACTAATCCATGCATTACCAATCCCTACATTACTAATCCCTGCACTATTAAAATTTGTACCAAACGACCCCTTACAGTATTAATAATTGTTTTTAATAGTAGTAACTATAGTTATTGTGAGGAGAAAAGACATAAAGTCACCATTAAAGTTGTCTCGAATTTTCAAAAAGATACCTTAACTTTTAAGAATGTTATACATATCCCATTTTTCACCCAACCTCAATTGCAAGAAAAGAGATGCAATCACGCACCAATTGTTGTTTGACACGTATTAAATTCTTTTAATTTTTAATTTTTAGTTTCATTTTCATTTTTTCTATTTTTATTAACTTTATTTTCATTTTTTCTATTTTTATTAACTTTATTTTCATTTTTTCCCTCTTTCTTCTTAAATCTTCATACTCAAATCCTTTGTTCTTTGTTGTAAATCCTCCAAAAGTAGCAGCCATTGTCGCCTTCAACGTAGCCTCCATGATGCTTCCCTGTTACAACACTATTTTCACCACTAAAACATCACTAAAAAAAATCAATTCAACTCTCAAGTTACTAAAGCAAGGTAATGAAATCAAAAAAAAAATGGAGTTTCATAGTACTCTCTAATCAATGGAGTTCACTTTTATTTTTGTTTTTTTAAAAAAAAAAAGAGGATAAAAGAAGAAAAAGAAACAAAGGAAAGCAAGAGACAAGAAAAAAAAAGTGATAAAAATGGATGAAGTAAATTATCTTCTAAGTTGAAGAAGAGGAAGAAAAGATAATTGGATTTTGAATTTGGGTGAAGAAGATAATGGGGAAGATGATGTAAATTAATTAAATAATTAATAATAAAGAAATAAAACGACACATCGCACTTTAAAACTGGTTAATGGCAGTGAAAAGACTGGGTCACGCGCCTCATGTGCGTGGTAACAACCAAGACGAGGAAATGAGTCAAAATGACCCATTTACAAAGATATTAAATAGTTTTGTGGAGTAATAGGACACTTTCAAAGTTAAGGTGTTATTATGTAAATACGGGACAACTTTAATGGTGAGTTTATATTGTGAGTGAAACTGCAAGGGATAACATGGCCTCCCATGTGCTATGTGGTCACCATCATGCAACACATACATCAAATTTGTTGTACACTTCTCTGTACTTTCCTCACTACAGGGACCACCTCATCCTCATTCACATTCTATTATTACTTCGTGTTTTAATTTGTTACTTGATATAAAGTTTTTAAAAATAAATATTGTGTTTTTGACTAAATCAAAGAATTTTTGAATGTAGAATAAGCAGTCTTTTACAATTAAATAGACTAAACAAATATAACAATCAAATTAAAACAGAAAGAAATATATTTTTTCTGTTCAAAGAATTGTAAAATTATATGTTTTTTTTTTGTCAGAAAGAAGTAAATAGCATATAACAAAAAAAAGTTTACAGGATCATAAGTTGTGGTTGTGCCACTACAGAAACAACCGAACTAACAGATGATGTATGTACAACCTGCCTAGCCGAATTAGTATTAAACATTAACCGGGACGCAGCCTACACTCTTCTACTATACAGTTGTGGATTTACTTGACTATGAAATATTCATATTTTCTATTGCTTGAGTTTTAAAAGTAAAATATTATATGTTTAAAAACTAAACAAATGAAATTAATTGGATGTTCCCGAGGCCAATCGAAACTGTTCCATGAGCAATTTCTTATTGCAAAATTCATTTTTAGTTTTAAATCCCACGTAAGACTAAATGAGGTCCGCCGATAAGCTCACGTACATTAAAATTTTGGGATAAATTATACAGTTAATTAAGTATAATAAAAAAAAAAAAAAATTGGCTTAATATTGAATATCCCCCTTATTCTATAAAATTTGGGATTAAACTAATAAAAAATTAATTCTTGAATATCAAATTAATTCTAAGTGCCATACACCAACTGATAATTTAGTCTACTAATCAAACGATTTTTGGCTTATTTTTAAATTTTTTATTTTCCCTGTTCTTCGTTAGTTTTCTTCATTCATACTCATTACATTTACTTACTGCATCACTCTTCATATCATTTTATTTTTTTTAATTTACTGCATGACTGTTGGATCATCAGAGTCTCGTTTTCAGTACAACCCATTTTCAGCTACCTTTATCTGATCTTCTCTATATTTGCATGTGCATTTCCCTCTTTTTTATCCGAAATTCATCAATTGTTTTCCCTCCCTCCGTCTAATATCACTTGTCCACGTTATTAAAACTATATATCTCAAATTACTTTATAAAAAATTATTAAAATTTATAACTAGTAGAACTTTCAACTTTATATGAGTTCGATCCTACTCGATATCATAAATCAAGAATAATTAATATATTCAAGATAACTACGATACGTATTTTATAAAATAATGTCCACACATCAATTAAATGAAATGCAATAAAAGATTGATAGGTATATGAATCGCTTTCAAAGAGCCATAGAACATGCAAAGGGAAATTAGTGTCTCTAGCTTGCCTTCTTTTTTGCTATTCTCTCATTATTGATCCAACGCTTTTGTTTGGGAATTTTAATTAATTCTGTGGTGATTATATTGGAGTTTGATATGGGGGGCTCATTTTCTGAAAACTACTACTCATCTGCAATATAAAAAGGACTACTTTCAAGAAGAAAAATATATTCTCTAGTTCTATTAAATATAATATCGTTTTCATCAATAGTCTCGCGATACAGGCTGGATTCAAACTCGTGACATTATGATTCAAATTATAACATTTCAGTCACCGATTGTCTATTGGAAGTTGGAACGCAAACATCACGTTGTCAACATATTTCCCCTAATTAAGAGACCATAGGGCTACAAAAATTAAATACTAATTGATTAATTGGACAACTCACATGCAATATAATTAATTAGGATGATTTATGCAAATCCCTTTTTGAAGATCTACTAAATTAGCCTCCGGATAATTTACACTGGGGATTAATGTTTTGTTCATAGGTTGTTGAACTTTACGGAGAAAGCATTAGATTATCGTTTAACGTTTGCAATGACTTGTAGAATTTTAGGCTATACAAATCTAACGTTTTCTCGTGAGATTTTTAATTTGCTCCAAAGGATCTTCAGACTATGGTTTAAAAAGTTCAATATATTTCAAGAGAAATAAAAATAGTGAATTTACGAAACAGACATCGAACTTGCCAAAAATCCAAATACTTCAAGCTTGAATATATCAATGACTAAATACCGAGAATGAATAGAATTACCTTTAGTTCAGTGACTTTGGATTATAAAACAAAGTTAATTGACTTTTTAAAAGAACTATCATTAGTTGAGTGACCATTTGATCATATAATCTCTAAATTTGAGTATCTTAAGTTTTTGATTCTTTCGTACTTCTCTCCACTAATTAATTAATTAACCATGTAATTATGCCATGGAAAAATAAGTTTGAAAAAGTGAAGCAAGTACAAACTCACATGATCCTAATAACATATTAGCAGACAACCC
>JAJONZ010024312.1:0-10486 GCA_029582445.1 Solanum paucissectum | reverse complement strand
CCTATTAGATAGTATCACACTAAATCTATGTTGATAATTTTTTTCTTGTTGATTACCTCCTTGGTCCGGCAAGTAGCAACAAGGCGAGTTCTAACATTTGCAACTGCTAAAAAGACTTCTAAACGAAAGAATGATCAATGCATGCACCACACCATTCAAGAATTGCTTATTTACTATTCATACTTTGTTAATCGCTCATGGTTCCCACAACTCTAGTTGCAGAGTTTAGTTACCCATAATCATATGAACACAATTCATTGTTTTAGATTAAAGAATTATGAACTTACATAAGAAGAATAATAAACCCAGAAATTCAACTTGAATTGCAACTCTCAAATCTTCAATACGATCTTCAGAAATTAATAATTGCCAAAGTTGCAATTTAATCTCCCAAGTCAAGAACTAAAATAAAAGTAATGAAATCCCCCTTCAAAAACGAGGTTTACATGCCCTATTAATAGAAAACAAGTCCTAAATAAAAAGGGAAACAAAATAAGGAAAGTTTGTTCAGGCACGTGTCTTCATTCCACGAGACTGACTCACGGACCGTCAATGGATCTACGGTCTGTGAGTCCCTTCCGTCAGTCAGGACTTAGAAAATATTTCAGCTTCCAAAAATCAGCTTCTTTGAAACAAACGATGGAACTGCAGTACGGATCGTAGATAGATCTACGGTCCGTCAATCCCTCTCCGTAGCTCCATACTTGGAATCTTCAAAAATCAGGTACTGGAACCCTCGAAGTATCAATCTACGGATCATCAGTATGTCCGTAGATCAATCTACGTACCGTCAATGGTCACCGTGGTTCCACACTTGGTCAGATTTCCCTGATTTGCCTTCCATGTCTTGCCTGCTAATCTACGACCACCATCTACGGAGCGTCAATGGACCTACGGTCCGTAGATCACCTTCGTAGATGCCCTTTTCTGCATTTCTTTCAGCTGTCTCTTTACTTCCACGCCTGAACATCTTTCTTGCAAAATATGACAAAAACACATAAAAACCAATACAAAAAGGCCTTAGACACACACAACTTGTAAGTGAAATGTCTTAGAAATATTGTAAACTCACGGTATATCAACACCCTCAACTTAAATTCGTTGTTTGTCCTCATGCGACGCACTAAGACTCTAAACGACACTTGTATAGAAGCAAGCATTTCAAGCGCAAGCAATCACATGGCTCTCTATCCCACTCACTTTTCGGGTGCAAAATTTATTCTCTTAGACTCAACAAACTAATTCATGCGGATCAAACCATGACAACGATCGACCAACCAACACACAACATACATTGTTTTACTATCACCAAAGTACCAACTTTCCGACAATGCAACTAGTGCCCTTACTTCAAACGAGATCCCTTTTCTTTCACACAATGACTATGACTTTGAGTACAAGGATTCATTTAACACTCACACTCAGAAGTAACTTCAAGTACAGTTAGTGCTCAGTACCACAGGCTTGCCCTTATTTTCACTGCTTAGGCTCTCCAAACTAGACTCTAGGATCACTATAGGACTTTATTGGCTTGTAACGTAGGCTCAGGGTCAGGTGTGGTACATATGGGTACTTCTTAGTGACTTTCTTCCCTCCTTGACATTACACCAGGCTTTCAACCTCTTTTTGCCCTATTTTTGCCATCCTCCCATTTTTCCTTCTTTCCCTTGATTTTATTCAACCATGGATGTGACTATAGACTTTGTAGATTTTTATTTTTTTTATATTTTTGCATTGTAATCTTTTCTATAGCTTTCAACAAGTCACATCCTTTCCTCTCTTTTTTTTCTCAACATCAAACTCTTTTCATACCCATTTTTCTTTCGGTTTCCTCTTTCATAGCCACCCTCAACTTATGGATTTTCCATTGGTTGAGGTGCACAATACCTGATGTCGGGTCAGGGCCAAGATTGAGGTTACTTTGTTTTACATTAGCCACCCTCAACTTAGGCTTTTGGCCTAAGTCGATGTGCACATGTCCAAGGAGGGACCAGGGCCAACACAGTCGATTATGGGAAGGTGAGTTTGGGGTTTAGAAAGAATTGGTCTAATTTTAGGCTCAAAGCATTTGGATCAAAGGGAGCATTTATTTCATTTGGTTGGACTCTTTTTTTAGGAAATTTGCGGACTTATCAAAACAAGGACCTATGATCACTACCTAGCCTCTAGAGTAGATTGTCTTAGCTGGACTAACCGGGCAAGTTCTAGATTGGCACAAAAACTGTTTGAACAATCAACTAGTCTCACACACTCTTGGCACATAGTTTTATTATCAGATTATCAGATTACCCAGTTTAAGTTTTAGCTTAAGTCATGCTATTAAGTTGATTCATTATCATGTCATACTCAGAGCCAACAATTTTAACTTATCTTAGCCTACCAATTCTAGCACACATCACAAAAATTGGATGGGTATCATTTTTTTATAAGCCATCATCCTTGATTCTTATTCATGTTTCTAACACATACGATCCTAACAGATGTCGGTTCAACAGAAATTAAACAGTCTCTTGGGGGAAAAGAACACAGGCAAGAAAACTCCAAGAGAGGATTATGAGTTGGGTTACTCAGACTTCACCCTATCACTCACAATCCATTTACCCCACCCCCAACAAAATATGGTGCAATTGTCCCCAATGCACAAAAACAGTAAAAGATAATCGATTGGGTGAAGAAAATATGTGGCGCATAGCGCCGAAGACTCTTCAACAAGCGGGTGGGTCCAGTTTCCCGGAGCCCGCTGAAACTATACTTGGGTCACCCTTAGTAGTGCCCACATCATCCGTCATAGCCGCACCCTTAGTGGTGCTTACAACATCCCTCACGATAGGCGGGACCTGTACAACTGGGGCAGATTTCAATGCCCCTGCAATACTCTCACGCACCCTCTGCTGGCGCAACTCTTCATCTAAAATCGAAGCTTTTCTAGCCTCCTTCTCCTGCCTACGCTGTCTCTTCTAGGCTTTTTCTTCCTCAGTGCGACTAGAACGGTGCCTCTTACCTTTGGCATGTGTAGGCTCAGGCCCCTCCTCGGCGGTCCCACTGAATAAAGCATCCAGCACCGTATCATCAGCCAACGCAGTAGGTGAAGCCTGAGGCTCAACTGTAGGGGTGGCAAGAATGGCATCAACGTCGTCCCGGAGACTGGCTAACTCAGACTGAAAAGAGGATAGATCTATCATCGGAGCTGGTTGCTCGAGGACTCTCAATTCAAAGGCATCTAGAGGCTTATTAACGGCCTGGATCTTCCGGTCCATCATGCCCTCCATCCTTCGCTCCATTCTAGCCTCGAACTCAGCTATCGACTTTTGCATCCAAGGCTGGATGTGATGCAACAGTGTGGCCATCTATCTGAGCCTCTAATTTATGTACTCTGGCCAACAGGACAACAACAGCTCCTACTGGTGGTGTGGACCGGGATGATCTAAGAGCCCTACTAGTGGCCTGGGAAGAGGAGGCCGAGACAATATCGGTGTGATCTGGTATAATGGGGTCACCGCCCTGCGCATGCCCCACCGTGTCTGCAAGATCTGAGCCCAAGGGAGGTACCTTAACCTGGGGTTCTCTACGAGGTGCCGCCACATTTGCCTCATCACGAATGAGGCATATATCCAAAGTCCTTGTAGGGTGGATCAACCTATCACAGTGCTAGATCGGCACTCTAGAGTCCCTGCACAAATGGAAAATCAAATAGGGAAAGGGGTAAGTAGTAGAGGTCTTGAATGCCCTCTCGTGAATCTCTGCCAGCAGCATGCGGGCAAAGTCAATCTCCAATCCCGCTACCAATGTTGCAACCATAACCGCTCTGTCCATGTGAGTTGGTTGTCAGCTTTTGTAGGCGATACCCTGTTACGCACCAACAACCAGAAGAACTTGTCCACAAAATTTAATGTAGCCTTTCGGATACCCAACTGTGGTGTGGCGACCCACTCTATACACTCGTCATCTGCAGCAATGTACTTAGCCAACCATAGTATAACAGCATCTCGCTGCTTAGCATTCCTGTGGAAAATGCCGCTCTGCACGATGTCCCATCTGTAATCAAACTCCACTGTGTTTAGTGACCAAGAGTGACCCGTGGTAGGACCAAAGAGAAAGTGGCTGATGGTGGCATGTGATTTGTCCACCGGACAACCTCGAACCATAGTGGAAGTGAGAGGGTCTTGGTCTATGGGCTTTGACCGCTTGGAGATCGAACCACGGAGAGTGGCGGCATAGGAGGCGTAGAACTCCCGTACAATCTCCTCACTATACGTCCATGGGTCTCGAGCCATCCAGTCACACTTGTGAAGGTTAAAAAGCAGGTGGATGTCGGGGACAGTGTGCAAGCTCCCTGTGAGGACTCTGCGATCCTTTGTAATAAGTCAGGCCATCTTCTCTTTGTCATTTTTCATCTTGGCATCCCGATAGATTTGCCATTCGTCCTCAACACACCATCTGTTTGGCTCGTCGGCCACTGTAGTAGGGTCCTCATTCCTTGGGACGGGTATTGACTCTGAGCTAGTGGCCTCATCAGATGAGGTTGTTTGTTCATTCTGGCCGGACCTTGTGGCGGACTTGGCATTGGACCCCGAAGCATGGGAAGACTCGGAGCCTGAAGCATGGCTAGACTCAGAGCCCGAAGCATGGGTAGACTCGGAGCCAGACGTAGACCCAGTATTTGAACTGGAAGCAGCCCCATTTGGTGACCCGATCAGTGTGTGCTCCTTATCAGACTGGACGACAGTGACTACGTCGAGAATCACCTTCTGAGGGGTGCCTCCGGTGGCTCGGGGTGCAGTGGGAGAAGTCCTTGTGTTGGGAGGAACGTATGCTGGATCTTTTTCTATGTCCATGTCCTCATCGATTAACCTGAAACTAGGAGCAACAGATTTTGACTTCCCCTGTTTTGAGTAGGTAACTAGTTTCTTGGGTGCCATCGTACCTGTGGAAGCGATATTAGTGCCAAAACTAACTATAAACACACTCAAAAAATAATTAGAACTAAAAACAAACAGTAACAAAGACCAAAAAAAAATTCAAACAGCGACTGTAGTGATCATCCACGGAGGGGACCTACAGTCCGTAGACTGATCTATTGTCTGTGGAACCCTTCCGTTGATCAGAGGACCAACAATATTGGTCGCAGATGGAAACCACGAATGTGTAGAATGGTCCGTAGATTAACAACGGACCGTAGTCCACCTCCGTGGTTTCACACTTTGTGAAATTTTTAAGTGCATCCAACCACGGACCTGATCTACGGTCCGTAGATTGATCTCGGTCCGTAGATTGATCTACGGTCCGTAGATGGGGTCTCGTGGATGGGATCTGTGCCAAGTTTTAGACATGGTTAAATTTCAAGCCCACCTATTTGACCCTTTTCAACAGCATCCTAGTCTAACCATGCATTTCAACATTTAATCATGCTAGTTTGTCATTCTCGGGATTCTGATTAATCATTTTAACAAGTATTGAAGACAAACTTTGGAACCCTAAGTCAAAACTTACATTTAGACTTATAATATCAAATGAAAAGGCAACACAATCACTATCTATCGTTCCAAGGGTATTGTAACTGCCAATTTTAGCATGAAATTTCATCTAACAATTACCCAAGGTCAAGATCCAATCCCTAACTTTCTATAATCTATCAATGAATCGAAATTCAAAGTGAGGAGAAAGTCTATTACCTTACAAGCAACGAGGAGTGGGGTGATTGTGTGATGACACTAAGCTTTTAGAGACCACACTAATCGCCTAGTTTCGCCGAACCCGTACACCGGACCTTTTTGGGGATTTTTGGGGATGAGTGGAGTGTTGGAGAGGAAAGGGAATTTAGGAGTTTTGGGAAAATGAGGGGAAGATTAATTGGGGAGTGATAAAGTGATTATGGAGTGATTTAAGGAGATTGGGAAGTTATGAAACGGTTTGGAAGTAAATGGAGGGAAGTGGAATGATTTAAAATTGGGGGATTTTAAATAGGAGGGGTCCGGGTCGAGTTAGGCAGCATTAGGGTTTTAGACCCACGAGACCCCGTCTACGGTTCGTGGGTCGATCTACGGTCCGTAGATTGGGACCGTAGATCACTCTTATACTTGGAAAAGTTTAGAGACTTACCTGGGATCTACGAACACCATCCACGGTCCGTGGATGGATCGACGGACCGTCGATGGGGTCCGTAGACCTCTGCACCAGACCATTTTCTACAAATTTTTCATAGCGTACCTGCACATGTAGCAACCATTAGGTTATTCTTTTTACATTTTCTGGACACTTTTTAGACACGGACCCTATGCTAATTCTAGCCAACACTACAAAAAAACTAAAGCACCTATCTAAATTAATACAGAGAATCAACTAAACACAGAAAAATGCTAGATGGAAAACAAAAACCTATCGTTGGCTAGATTGTACATCTTGGGTTGCCTCCAAAGCAGCGCTTGATTTAACGTCGCGGCACGACGCAGGCCTCTTGATTACTCAGACTTCATCAAGTTGATAGGCCTCCACAACTTCTAGCACACTTTCTGCGTTTCCTAGATAGATCTTGATCCTTTCCCGTTAACCATGAACCTTGTTCCGTCACTGTTCTCAAGCTCAACCGCTCCATGGGGGAGCACTTTTGTGAGCAAAAAAGGCCCGGTCCATTTGGATTTGAGTTTGCCCGGAAACAAGCGCAACCTATAGTTGAATAGAAGCTCAAGATCACCCACAACAAATTCTCGCTTTTCAATTCGTTGATCATGATACCTCTTCATCTTCTCTTTGTACAAGGCTGAACTTTCATAAGCTTTTAGGCAAAACTCATCAAGCATATTCAAGTCATTCATTCTTTGATTACATGCGGCGCCCCAATCCAAATTTAGCTTCTTCATCACCCACAAAGACTTATGCTCTAGCTCTACCGGTAAATGGCAAGATTTCCCATATACTAGTTGGTAAGGAGACATACCTATGGGAGTCTTGTATGCAGTGCGATAGGCCCACAGAGCATCATCAAGCCTCCTTGAACAATCCGTTCTATTAGCATTCACAGTCTTTGCCAAAATTTGTTTGAACTCTCTATTGGACACTTCAACTTGCCCACTAGTCTGCGGAAGGTAAGGAGTGGCTACATTGTGGCGGACACCATATTTCTAAAGTAGCGCCTTGAACAACTTATTACAAAAGTGGCAACCTCCATCGCTGATAATCGCCCTTGGTGTACCAAATCTGGAGAAGATATTATTTTTCAAGAATGCGGTGACACTTTTACCTTTATTGTTGAGGAGCGCAACTGCTTCCACCCACTTCGATACATAATCAACAGCAACAAGAATATACTTCATCCCATGTGAACTCACAAATGGACCCATAAAATCAATGCCCCATACATCAAACAACTCTATCACCAATATATGATTCATTGGAAGCTCTTGTCTCTTCAAAATCCCTCATTCTCTCTGGCAACGATCACAAGATTTGGCAAAATCATGTGCATCTTGGTGGATGGTAGGCCAGTAGTACCCGCACTACAAAATCTTATGCATAGTTCGAATACCACTATGATGCCCACCAACAGGCGATGAATGACATGCTTCAAGTACACTCAACATCACAACCTCGAGCACACAACGATGAATAATCCCATCAGCACAATTACGATACAAGTAAGGCTCATCCCAAAATAATTTCTTCACATCATGCATAAACTTTTTCCTTTGGTGAAAAGACAAATCCGGGGGTACTAAATCGCTTGCCAAATAATTAGAGAAGTCTGCGAACCAAGGAATCAGATCATGAGAAGCAGCCAATACCTGTTCATCTGGAAAAACATCATTAATTTTAGCCCCATCACCAAGCTTTAGCATAGCCTCTTCCTCTATTCTGGAAAAGTGATCGGCGACTTGATTTTCAGTCCCTTTTCTATCTTTTACCACAAAATCAAACTCTTGTAGCAACAATACCTATCTAATCAACCTCAGTTTTGCATCCTTCTTCGCCATCAAAATACCTCAATGCAGAATGGTCAGTATGCACTATGACCTTGGTACTAAGCAAGTAGGATCGAAATTTCTCGAATGCAAAACCACCGTAAGAAGTTCTTGTTCAGTCACAGTATAATTCTTCTGGGCCATATTTAGAGCTTTGCTAGCATAGTAAATAGGGTGAAGAATTTTCTCTCTCCTCTGTCCTAATACTACACCAAGCGCCACTCCACTCGCATCGCACATTACCTCAAATGGTTGTCCCCAATCCGGTGAAATAATGATAGGTGCAGTGACCAACTTCTCTTTCAACTCTCCAAATGCTCTCAAACAAGCATCATCAAAATCAAACTTATACTCCTTTTCGAGCAGTTTGCACAATGAATGTGCAATTTTAGAGAAGTCCTTGATGAACCTCCTATAGAAACCTGCATGCCCAAGAAAACTTCTTACACCTTTTACAGAGATAGGTGGTGGAAGATTTTCTATTACCTCTACTTTTGCTCTATCAACCTCAATGCCCTTCTAAGAAATCTGATGACCCAGAACTATCCCTTCTTTTACCATAAAGTGGCACTTCTCCCAATTTAGCACCAGATTGCAGTCTTCACACCTTTTAAGAACCTCAGCCAGATGATCCAGACATCGATCAAAAGAGTCACCTACTACAGAGAAATCATCCATGAACACTTCAATAGTGTCCTCCACCATATCAGAAAATATCGACATCATACAGTGCTGGAAGGTTGCTGGAGCATTACACAACCCAAATGACATCTGTTTAAAAGCAAAAGTCCCATAAGGGCAAGTGAATGTGGTTTTCTCTTGGTCTTCTGGAGCTATAGAAATTTGATTATAGCCCGAATACCCATCAAGAAAACAATACCAACCATTGCCTGCAAGTCTATCCAACATCTGGTCCATGAATGGCATAGGAAAGTGGTCCTTCTCTGTCCACACATTCAACTTCTGGTAATCCATGCAGACTCTCCATCCAGTCACGGGCCGCATTAGAACAATCTCGTTTCTCTCATTTGGAACCATAGTAATACCACCCTTCTTAAGCACACACTGCACAGGACATACCCAACTACTATCTGCAATGGGATAAATAACTCCGGCATCTAACCATTTGATGATCTCTTTTTTCACTACCTCTTGCATAGGTGGATTTAATCTTCTCTGGTGCTCGATACTAGGCTTTTGATCGGCATGATTTGGATTTTGTGAGAACAAATACCTGGAGGAATCCCAATAATATATGCAATAGTCCACCCAATAGCTCGCTTGAACCTCTTTAACACAGTCACCAAGCACTCTACTTGATGCACATTTAAATCTGCCGCAATGATGATCCGCAAAGTATTATCTCTACCCAAGAATACATACCTCAAATGTGGTGGTAGAGCCTTAAGCTCCAATTTCGGTGCCTCCACAATAGATGGTCTCGATTCTTCATGTCTAACTCATACTTCTTTGGTTTTGACCGATATTCGCACCTATCGAGTGTAGCTACCAACTCATCATACTCTTCAATACCATCACTATCGAAATTCATCATAATTGTTGCTAGTGTCTCAACACCTAGTCATTCTTCAATTTGCACTTCTGCTCCACTCTCAACTCTGTAAGTCATAGCAGATACCGTTTGGAGCTCACCACTCTGCTTCATGGACCTATAAATATTGAAAGTTTCTTTTTCATTGTTCAGTCTGAACTTCATCTGCCCCTTCTCCATATCAACTAACGCACGCCCTATAGAAAGGAATGGTCTCCCAAGGATGATGGGAACCTCAAAATCAATCTCACAGTCAAGAATGATAAAATCCGCCGGAAAGATGAACGACTTCACTTTCACTAGCACATCATGGAGTACACCAATGGGCCTTTTCACGGTTCGATTGTCCATAAGTAACCACATCGTAATAGGCTTTGGATCCCCTAGACACAACTTCTTATAAATAGACAAAGGCATGAGGTTGATGCTAGCACCAAGATCACACAATGCCTTAGCAAAGTGTAACAACCCTATAGTACATGGAATTGTGAAAGCACCAGGATCTTCTTCTTTTGCACAAGAAACCTTGTAGCAATAGCGCTACAATGCTGCAATCTATCATCATCTTCAAAACTCACAGACCTTTTCTTTGTTACCATATCTTTCATAAATTTTGCATACCCATGCATTTTCTCCAAATCTTCTATCAACGGCACATTGATGGAAAGCTACTTCAACATAGTAATAAACCTGTGATATTTACCCTCTTCAGTCTTCTTCACTAAACTCTGTGGAAAAGGTGGTGGAGGTCTAGGTACGGGGACCACTTTCTGAGATATCTCCACTTTTTTCTCTGTCGTATTCTCATACTCTTCTCTAACCTCTACCATATCATCTTCTTTTCTAATCTTAACATCCACCACAGATGGCATAGGTGGATCAATGGTTTGCTTACCCCCTCAAGTAGTAACTGCCATACAATGACCATTATTCTTTGGATTCTGGATGGTGTTGCTAGGAAGAGTGCCAGGTTGACGTG
>JAJONZ010024308.1:0-11113 GCA_029582445.1 Solanum paucissectum | reverse complement strand
TTTCCTTTTTGCCCTTTTTATTTGTTTATAACTATAATTGCTTGGGGTAGTTTAATAAAAATAAAACTTATTTATTTGCTTATCTACTTGTGTAAATTCTGTCTCCTTGCTTATCTCTTTATTAATTGTTTAATATTTATTTGTTATTATGTTATCACTTAGTCTTGCATGTTTAAATTAAATAATAAAAATAAATAAATTAGTCTTAATTGTTTAATATTAAGTTATCACTTAGCAATCATGTTTTAAATAACCAAATAAATGAAGTGACCTTACTTGCTACTTGTAACCCCCACATGAAATGCATGAGATACGGTCGGGACCCACATCTGTGGACCTCGAGGGATGCCTAACACCTTCCCCTTGAGGTAATTTGAACCCTTACCTTGATCTCTGGTTCGTTGACCTTAGTTAGACTTAGCTAGGTTAGATAGGTGCCCTAACGCGCCTTAATTCGTTAGGTGGCGACTCTTCAAATTCAAAAATCCCAAAAGAGTTGTTAGGTCGAAGGTTCGTTTTCGCGAGGAAAACGGGGCGCGACAACCCTCACTCTCACTCTTTTAAAACGGGACAAACTGATCTAAAAATCAGTCCAACACTTAAATATAACCAAAGGAATTGATTAGTGAAAAGACCGAAACGCCCTTAAAATTTCCGGACGGATTTCCCTGCCAACTGCCCAACTTCCAAAGGCCATAACTCACTCATACGAACTCGAAATCGAGCAAACTCGGTGGCGTTGGAAAGATCATTCTATGAGCTTCGCAAACATAACTGGAACTACTACTAAATCATCCTGAGCTAGGAGTTATGACTGCTCAAAGTTGGCCAAAAATTCACTTTTTCCACACTTGACCAATTTTCCAGATTTTCAAAATTCAATCCAAAAATGAAAATTTCAAATTCTTAAGCCTCTCCATAGCCATTTCACATTACCGGATGTTACAGAAGTCAATTCTACTGCTGAGGAGGTCTACTGGGTCGTCTGTCGGGACCTGCATTCATGAATGCAGCGCCTCCTAGGCAATGGGACGTCAGTACAAAATAATGTACAGAGTATGAAAGGCTATAGAATAAATGAGCAAGTATCATAATATACCAAAAGCAATCACGTAAGGAAATCAAAATTTATATAAGCATGCTTACCCACTACTGAATCTAATAATACAAAAAGGTCAAACATCAACCTAACCAAGCCCCCATAAGCTCGGTAAGTACAAACAACATACCATCTACCTAGGCCCCCATAAGCCTAGAAGGTGCCAAATCAATCAACATACCCCTATCGGTAGCCCCTTGCCTTTGTCAGAAGTCACATAGCCCTTTTTGGCAACAATATAGCCTCGTAGGCAGCGCATAGCCCTCTTAGGCAACATCATAGCTTTGTGGGCTGCACATAGCCCTCTTTTGCATCAACATAGCCCTCTTTGGCAACACATAGCCCTCTTTGGCGTCAAAATAGCCCCGTAGGCAATACATAACACTCTTTGGCATCAATATAGTTGTGTGGGAAACACATAGCCCTCTTTGGCAATAACATAGTCTTATTAGACAACATCATAGCCCCCATAGGCAGTTCATAGCTCAACAACTAACCACAATAGCCCCAAGGGTGACAACAAACAACTGAATAGGCTAAAGGCGAGCAATTTAGTTATAAACAATATATATGAATAATCTCCAAGTCGTTCCTAACTTAAGGTCGTTCTTAACAGATTATGAGTCCCTAAAATGAGGGTTTATAACCACTCAATCAGCCAACCACTCACAATTACATCTACAAGATCACCAACATTAACTACCCTATTATATCACTCTTAAGCTCTAAGGAAACATACCGAACGAAGGGAATAGCCTTAACATTTCTTTCCAATGAACGCTCGAAAGGTCGTATTTCCTTCACAAAAGTTGTTCCTTATGTCCTAAGCTTCACAAACACTATATACACACAGCTGGTACGCACCTATAAATAGTTCATAATTAATCTTAAATTGGCAGATTTGTCATATGGCCTCAACTTGACGAAATGTCCGTAGAAATTCATAAAAACAATCATAAAAGAATCCCGAGATGATTACCTTAGTTAACCAAGTGTAAACCTTGAAGAAAAACCAATAACTACCAATTTATATCTTCAAAAACTAGCTCCAAATGTAGCTAATAGAAGGGAAAAATGATTGCCACGTGTAGAGATCACGTTTCTAGGCACGGGGGCAACCTTTAATGGTAGAAATCGTCAAAAACTAACCTTCATCATGCTAGAACTCCATTAGAAACCTCTCTTAAGCTTTGTTTCTGATTTGGAAGTGTAAAGAAATGTTTTCATGGCTTAAAACGTTGAGTAAGCCGACATACCATATTTTTTACCCGAACCGGATCCGATCCGGATTCTGCCCCAACAGTCTGTAGTAAAACCCTCATAACTTTTTACTCCAATGTCGGTTGGATACGGGTTTTGTGCGTTGTAAACTACACTTGTAGGGATTCGACTTAATGGGTGATAGGCCTTCTAACTCTTTATATATTGGGAGAAAACATCCAAGACATTTGACCCAAATTTCAGAGAAATCTTTAAAAAGGAACTTACGATAACTTTCGCCAAATTTTATTTAGCCACTTACCCAACTTCAAAACTTCAGATATAACCCTTGAACACTTAAACTATGACATACCACATCATTCTTAATATATTACCCATCCTCCTTATCTTTCCACGAAGATACGAGTTAATTTAGACGTTTTTAAAAGTTGAGGTGTTACAGTTTCGTTTAAAGCTAAATTATGTTTGAATTAATTATGTTAAGATTAGTTATCTTGGTATTATTTCTTATTCATCGTTTGATTTAATTGTTGTATTAAAAATAACATATATGACTTATTTTATTAAAAAGAAATTGTTTGTATACAAAAATAAATTCCATCAATTTTTCTCTTGTGAGGTTAGGGGTGAATCTAAAGGGAGCTGAGGGTGTTCACTCGATCCTCTTCGGAAAAAAAATTATTATGTATATATAAATCCCCTTAACACAAGAGTAGAGGCTGACTTACTGATGATTTACGAATTTAGAATTTACTTTAGTATTTTTCAAGTATAAATCTCAAATACTATAATATTTTATTTTTCGAACTCCCTTAATAAAAAAAAAATCCTCTGCCACTTGCGGGTCTTATTTACATAAACTATTAACACGTCTATCAGAACACTTCTATATTTTGGTAGGCTATATATATATATATATATATATATATATATATCCCCTCTGCATGGCCCAATTACTTCTACATTTGCTTTTTCATTTTTAGTATATCGTACTTTTTTTTTCTCGCTTAGTGTTCGATATTTGTATTAAAGTTGACTATTTTAAAATCGCGTCGCGTAGAGCCCATTCCTATTTAGGATTTTTTTTCATACACATGCTCAATTTCGAAGTAGCCCCATCCAGTGCATCACATATTTGGTGACATGTGTTACTCATATTTGTTTTTAATCTGAAAAAAACTAAAGAAAAAAATAGGTTGAAATAATATTATTCTTTTCCTTGGTGTATATGATTATATCATTTTAAAATTAAACGTGGGATATTAGCTTAACTCTTAAGAAACAATGCAGACCCAAGTATATATTAAACTTTATATATAGTTGTTGACAAGTGACAACAAATACCGAATTATTTAAAATGTGAGAAACTGGTGTTTACTATTATATTGACAAACGAAAAATAATAAAGAAGATAAATATTAGGGCTTATTAATTCGGTAAGAAGGAACATGTGTTCCATATAAAATATTTTCCAAGAAAATAAGTGAATTTTGTAAATATTTTTAAAAATATTTGTGTATAATTATAATCTAAATAGATAATATAAGATGTGAAATTTAAAATGCAATATGTTTAACCAATTTTTTTAAAAGAAAATGTTTACGGGAAAAAACTGCTCTTTCAACTTATGCTCTATTAAAAAATATTTTTAGAAAAGAAATTTGAGTCAATTTTTTTTTTTGAGACAGCAGTAATTCTTTTTAAGAAAATAAGTATTTTTATATTTTTAAAAACTTAGCCAAAGAAAATATTAGAGTGCAACAACAACAATAATCCTACGAAAAAAGAGCCAGAACAACAAAATAGTACGATAATTGAAACACAATAAATAACAGACCATGTGATAGATATCAAAAGTAAAAACTACAATAATACAACTAGTTAACAAACACCAACAAGCCTCAACTTGGAAAACAAGACAACACTCAACTGCTTAATTACTAACCTTCTATCCTGGCACACTCTCATATTTAAGGTCATGTTCTCAATAACCTGAATTTGTGTCATGTCCTGTCTAATCACTTTTTGTCAAATACTTCTTTGGCCTTCCTCTACATCTTCTCATACCTACTATAACCAACCTCTCGCACCTTGCGGCTGCCCACCTTCTCTTCACATATCCAAATTTATCTCAATCTCGCTTCCCTCATCTTGTCCACAACGGAGATCATTCCCATGCCTTATCCCAAACATCCTCATTAATAATCTTATTTCTCATTGTATGCCCACATATCCACCTCAACATCCTAATTTTTGCAACATGCATCTTCTAAATATGGGAGTTCTTGGCTGGCCAACATTTGGCCCCATACAACCAAGTCGGTCTATAACCACCACTCTAAAAAACTTACATTTAAGTTTCAGTTGTACTTTTTATCACATAAGATTCCAAATGCAAGCTTCCATTTCATCAATGTCGTACCAATACAATGTGTGATATCATCATGTCTCCACTTCCGCCTAAGATATTTGAAACTATCTCAGGAATAACCTGAGTGTCAAGCCTCACTTCCACGTCTTCTTCTTGCATTGCATCATTGAATTTGCATTCCAAATAATCTGTTTTGATCTTGCTTAACTAAACCCCTTAACTTCAATATTTATCTCCGCATACCTCTAACCTAGCATTAACTCCGTTGCATGTATGATCAATCAATATTGTATCATCTACAAATAGTATACACTAAGACACCACACCTTAAGAGTTGATCCTGGTGCAACTGGAAAGTGCTCCAAATCGTCTCTCATTGTTCTAACTAGCATTTTTGCTTCATCCACTACTAAAAATCTGCTAAAAAATGATGGATGGTGTCGCTCCGAAAAGCGACGGACGACGTCACTCTGAAAAGCGACGGACGACGTCACTCTTAAAAGCGACGGACGGCGTCGCTTCGAAAAGCAACGTTGATTGCCACACTGTCCGTCGCTTTTTAATAAAAATAATTATTTTTTACAAAATGTGACGGACTGCATCTCTTTGTCCATCACTTAATTCGGCGGATTTTTACGCCAAAAAATATATTTACTAATTATTTCTTTAATATACGTACAGACGTCGTCCGTCTCTTTTTAATAAAAATAATTATTATTAAATAAAATAATAACCATGTTGTCCGTCGTTTTTGAGTAATTTTATTAATTATTTTTAAAAAATTAACGACGGACGTCATCTCCTAGTCCGTCGCTTTTTGGTCAAATTGACTGGTCAAACACTTTAAAAAGGCGACGGACAGTGTCGTTTAGTCTGTCGCTTTTTAGTCAAAATTTTGGTCAAATATTTTTTTAAAAGTGTCGGACAAAGAGACACTTTCCGTCACTTTTTTAAAAATATCAGGGAGAAGACACGAATTTCTCCTCGTTCTCTCGCTTTTTCCAGAACTCTCTATTCTCCTCATCTCTTCATCTCTCTAAAGAACCGATGTCCAGCCGCCGCTCCCCCTGCTCCTCCTCTCTTTATTCTCTCCTTCTCCTTTAATTAAGATTAGGGGTTCATCAAGTTTATTTTATTTTCAATTTGAGTTATTTGAGTTTGTTAGTTAGTTTATCGTAATAAGTTTATTGAATTTGTGTTTATTTATTGTTAGTTTGAATGATTGATTGATTGTTAGTTAGTGAGTGAATTAGGTATTCTTAATTTTAGGACTAGATTGAATTAGGGTATTTCTTGAGTTGATATTGAAGTGTTAATTTGAATTTAGAAGTTAGTTTATTGTGATTTGTTTATTGAATTTTTGGTTTATGATTGTTATTGATTGTTAATTAGTTAATGAGTGAATTGGGGATTTTTTTATTTTAGAACTAGTTTGAATTTGCGATTTTAGGATTAGTTTGAATTTGAGATTCTAGGACTAGTTTGAATTAGGGTATTTCTTGAGTTGATATTGAAGTGTTAATTTGAAGTTAGAAGTTAGTAATTGAATTGTTTCGAGTATAAGATGGATGTTTGAATGTCATGAATATATTGACCATGAGTTTTTTTTTTTGAATTAGTAATTAATCAAGTGTTTTGACTTTTGAGTATTAAGTGAATTGTGTAAATATTATTGAGTTGGGAATTGATGAAGTGATTTTGAAGTTAGAGAATATGAACTTGAATTACAACTTAATTAGAACTTATAATTAATTATAACTTGAACTTAATTAGGAATAGGAATTTGAAATCTTGTTGACCTTAATTAATTTAATTTTGAACTTTATTAGAACTTGGATTTAATATGAACTTAATTAGAACTTTGAAGTACTTGAAATCTTATTGGCCTTAATTAATTTGAACTTAGTTAGAACTTTATTGAACTTAATTAATTTATAATAACTTGAAAAATTAATTAGGAATATAAACTTAATTTTGAACTTAATTTGAACTTAATTAATTAAGCTTGAACTTTGTAAATCCTGAAATGTAGTATTTATGAACTAATTAATTATTAGGTATATAAATTAGCTAAATATATATAAGTAATAATAAATATAATTATTACGTAATTATATATATATATTTAACAATATAAATTAGTTTAATGTAAATAAATTATTATTAAATTTAATTTATAATTGAATATCTATATTTTGTAGATGGATCATCGTTTGTGAATGTATAATATGCATTATGAAACTGGTGATGGTTTGAAACCTGAGTTTATTGACGATGTTAGAGATTTAATTGAACACACAATGACACTTGATATTTGCAAGAATGGAAAGAAAAAGATGAAAGGCGAATTGACTATACAATTGCATTTGCAAGGGCATTTGGGTAATCTTCGAAAAACAGTGACAAGTGTGAATGTGATGGACATGACAGCTAGTACTTACCTAATCTTCGAAGAACAATGACAGGTGTGAATGCAATGGACATGACATCTAGTACTTACCTCTATAAATAGACAGCGAAAAACCTTTATGACTCAGTTTTCTTTTTCTCACTGAAATAGTTAAAAGAAACTCAGATACTATGACAGATATGAAAAAAGTGAATGTCAAACATGAAAAGTTGGATGAATCTATCGAATCTTCTACGGATCCAAATAAAGAAGAGAACTTTTCGTCTGCTGGCTATGGAAACTCATCAACTCTTCAGGTATAGAATTTTTTTTTTCTCCAAAAGATTTGATTTAAAATGTTGGCTTTATCCATATTTTAATTTATCTTGATTTCCTTAAAGTGGAAGATGAGAAAGTAGATCTATTGTAACTATAAAGGAAGAAGAAGAAGAAGAAATGGACATGTGGATCTCAAGGATCGCTCTATTAGAATTTTCTAAGCCATTCAAAGATCCTCGCTGCTTGACCGGATACCATGAGAAGTGACCCTTGAACATCCTAATATATGTAGGAGGGACAAGGACTACTCATAATTTTATCGATGAATCTTTAACAGATTAGCTAGGGTATGACTTATCGCCCAATCAAGCCTCGAAATGTTAACTGGGCTTTTGAGAAAATGGTGACTTTCAAAGCATGTAACATTTTTCAAGTCACAATGCAATTAGGCGCCTTATTTAATGTGAAGTTATATCTACTTCCATTGTCGTCAAATTGTGAGATGGTATTAGGAAACCAATGGACACTTCAATTTGACGATAATGGAAGCAGATACAACTTCACTTTAAACAGGGCGCCTTGCAATGTGACTTGAAAGTTGTTACATGCTTTGAAAGTCACCATTTTCCCAAAACTCCAGTTAATAGTTCGAGGCTTGATTGGATATGAGTTATACCCTAGCTTATCTGTTAAAGATTCATCAATAAAATTATGAGTAGTCTCAGTCCCTCCTACAGAGATTAGGATGTTCAAGGGTCGCTTCTCATGGTATCCGATTAGGTAGTGAGGATCTTTGAATGGCTCAGAAAATTCTAATACATCGATCCTTGAGATCCACATGTCTGTTTCTTCTTTTTCTTCCTTTATAGGCACATGATCTACTTTCTCATCTTCCACCTTAGGGAAATCAAGATAAATTAAAATATGGATAGAGCCAAAATTCTAAATCAAATCTTTTGGAGAAAATAAAAATTCTATATTTGAAGAGTTGATGAGCTTCCATAGCCGGCAGACAAAACATTCTCTTCTTTCTTTGGAGTCGTAGAAGATTCGATAGATTCATCCAACTTTTCATATTTGACATTCACTTTCTTCATATCCGTGGTGGTATCTGAGTTTCTTTTAACTATTTCAGTGAGGAAAAAGAAAAGTGAGTCATAAGGATTTTCGTTGTCTATTTATAGAGGTAAGTACTAGTTGTCATGTCCACCGCATTCACACTTGTAATTGTTCTTCAAAGATTACCCAAATGCCCATGCAATTGTATAGTCAATTTGTCTTTCATCTTTTTCTTTTCATTTAGTTGATTAATATCGTTATAAATTTCATTTTTATTTATAGGAAAAACAAATGAGGCGCACTCCCCTTGTACCGGAGGTTTTCAAGAGGACTCATGTGAAGAAGAAAGAAAATGAGTCGGATCCAGATGTGTTGGTGGAGGAAAAAGCCGAACAAACTTATGTGAGTTATTTATATGAAAAGTGAATATGAATAGTGAATATATATATATATATATATATATATTATGTATATATTTTTATGCTAATTTTTATCTTTAATATGCAGGGATAGTATAATCAGTACGTGAATGAGTTACTAGATAGTTCGGTCCAAATGACGCCTAAAATGTCCACTCAAATTTGGACAGAAAAAGTGGTAGGGGGGACACACAAGGGTAGAGTCTATGGTCAAGGCTTTCGGAACGATGTATGCCGACTCCAATCAGGCTTAGAAGATATTGGATCGTCACATCAAGCCGAGACACTTGATGGTGTTTAGATTGTTGCTATGTTGGATCAAATAGCAAAACTAACAGCAATACTGGAAGAGTCTGAGCGAAGAAGAGTAGCTGAACAAGAAAGCATGAGTGCGATCGTTTAGCAAATCAAATAACAAGTGATGAACCTTGCTTGTCGACCTGTTACATCGTCTCCTGCCGATGACACCAACGACGAGAGTGAGGAAGATAATGATTTCATAGATTGCACCCCCTAGGCATCTGATCTTTAGTTTATGCACTTTCTTAAAAAAATTGAAACAAATTTTGAAAGACTTTATAAGTCTTTAAATTGTGATTTAAGTATTTTTGAAGGTTAATTTAAGTTGGTTGTTTTTATATTTTGTGTAGCATGTTTATTATGTGTTTTGCGTGATTGGGTTGAATTGATTTGAATTGAATTTGCACGTGGGCAACAGAAACTGACAGTTTCCGTTGTAAAAAAAATGCAGAAAAAGTGACACACAGGGACCTTTAGTCCATCGCTTTTGAAGTTTTTTTAAAAATTAAAATTAAAGAAAACGCAACGGATAGCGTCTCTATGTCCGTCGCTTTTCAAGATTTTAATAAAATTATAAATTAAAAATAATGCGTTGCTTTTTGTAAATTTTAAAAAATTATAATAAAGCTATGGACAGAGTCGCATTAATCATTAAACACGCAGTCCTTCGCATTTTTGCGATGCTGTCCGTAGCTTTTTGAAAAGCTTCGAGCCCAAAAAGCGATGAACTTGACTGCAGGCTTCTCTGTCGATTTTGACCAAAAAAGACGCAGTCATCCTTTTGACCGTTGTTTTTCGCCAAATTTTTTTTAGTACGATGATCATACATATTTTTTATTGCCCTAATGTAAGTCACCAATAGCCTTCAACGAAAATTTAATCACAAAGAGAAATCTGAATATGCAAGGAAGCAAGCAAGGATTCTTATAAGAATGAGGTGAGATAATTTGTGCATCTGCTTACCTATCATTGTTATATTTTGTTTCAGAATGTAGAAAATCTTGTTTTATTTTGTTTTTGTAGTTTTTTCCTTGCATAAAGCTGGGTTCTCACATTGTGCTATACTGCTATATACGAATATGGATGGCTTTATTACTGTGTGCCTTGTGGGTATTTGATAAAATGCCTGAAGAGAAGATGCAGGGCATGAGCTGTTGCTCCTCTAGCACTTATGTGGATCATATGGCGAGAGAGGAATAGAAGAGCTTTTGAGGGGTAGAGAAAGACCTTATACACTTGAGGAATAGCCTATTTTCTCTTATTCCTTTTTGGTGCACCCATAGGATTCCTACACATATAGATGAGTGTTTTGGCGGAGGATGGATTTTCATTAAGGGGTTTCAAAGTATGAAGTAAGCATATGAAGAAGTCGAAAGGTGTTCAACATCTACTATATACAATGTAATTTTTTCGTCGAAGGGGATTCAGATGAACCCCTGGAAACTTACTAGCTTCTCCCCCCCAAATGGTGGGTGTTATTTGTAGAAAACCATGTCTCTTGTAAGATTTTCTATTTTTGGTATACTTCTTGCATACAGGCAAGCTTTTGCCCTTTCCAAATGAAATTTATTACTTCATCAAAAAATATGGTTGGGGGGGAGGGGTGACATAGTGAATTTTCCCATGATCTTGTTTATTAATGATGAGAATGACCAACTTTTGACCAAGCTTCAAATACAAATAGTTTTCTTATAGTTTGGATGTTAAAATAATGGAAAAATTGCAGAAATCCCACATTTTAGTTTACTTATTACCATTATTCCCTATAAGTTTTGCAAATCTCCAAAATCCCTCATTTTCGCGCGTCAGATTAGTGTATCTCGCGCATCAGATTAGTGTATCTCACACATCAGATTAGTGTATCTCGCGCATCAGATAGTGTATCATGTATAAAATGTACATCAAATTAGTGTATCTCGCGCATCAGATTAGTGTATCTCGCGCATCAGATAGTGTATCATGTATAAAATGTACAT
>JAJONZ010024307.1:0-11051 GCA_029582445.1 Solanum paucissectum | reverse complement strand
AGCAAAATCCTTCGATCATCAACAGAAATGGGGACCCGGCGCGTGCAAATCACGTGGACTATCTGTTTTGTTTATGTGTTGAGGTCAGCGTTTAAGTGTGTAGAAAATAGAGAAATATGAAGTTCAGGGGGGTAATAGGACATCCGTGAAGTTGGAGTGTGTAGTTGGGATTTCGGGTATAGATTGGGGGGGTTTTAGACCATTTTCTCATATATATACAAATACAACTCTATCTATTACCTTCTATTTATAACTAACAACTTGATAGTTTTAACCAACTATCTTCAAATGACCAAAAAACAATTCTTATTCTTTAACAGACTTTCAACAACTCATCTTCACACCTCAACACTCCCCTTCAAGCTAGGAGGTGCAAAGATGTTTAGCACTCCAAACTTGGACAGAAGATGGTTATGTTGTAATCTGGAATGTCCTTTGGTCAAAACATCAATAGGTTGTTCTTTAATAGGAATGTAATCTAACTTGATTAATCCTTATTGCAATTTCTATCTTATGAAGTAACAATCGATCTCAATATGCTATGTTCTTTCATGATACACTGAATTTGCAGCAATTTGAATAACAGTTTTACTATCACTATATATTTGTGCTGGTAGTTGAACTTTAACACCCACTTCCTTCAACAAACTAATTAACCATACTCAGGGGCGAATCTATTAAGGCTCGTGGGGGTGTCACGCCACCCACAAGCTCCAACGGAAACTCTATACATATAGGTATATATATATATACAACATAAATATATATAATGAACTTGCCACCTAGTGAACAAATTACTTCGTGGTGCCGATGGTAGAGGGTCATCATTTCTTTGTGGAGGTCACGAGATCAAGTCCCGTTGATTGCCTTTTATTAAAAAAAAATTGCACAACACAATAGTCACCCTCAACACTAACAAATCTTTTTTTTTTGGTTTCTAATTGTTATTGATTTATTCTTAAGTTTTAATAAATAATTATTTTTTACTAATTTAATTAAATAATCTTTGACTTTTCTTTTCTTTTTTATTAGTTAATATTTGTTTAAAGATATAAAAGTTAAAAGGAAAAGTCGTGTTTTTCTCTTTAAATTGAAAACCATGTTTGTTCTCTTCTCCAAATATCAACCTCCCTCACCCAATCGCTCCGATTCAGCTATTTTCTTCATCTATATTTGAGTTATCAACTTGATACTTTCATAATTCATTGAATTTTGTTAGCTTTGTTCACTTCATGATCTCAGTCAAATGCGGACATCGAATTTGAAGTATATATGTATAATACATAAATGTCATCTTATTACTGTTCATATTTTGTTGTTTGGTTTGTCGTATAGACCGGCAAGACAAATAATTTGATTCAACACCTAAATTGATTTGATCGATGAATTTACTTGGCACCCAGAGACTCTAAATCCTAGATCTGCCTCTGACCATACTGAATATGATATAATTAAGTCCATACTCCTGTACTCAGTTTCAGCTGAGCTCCTTGACAAAATAGTTTGTTTCTTAGTCTTTCATGATACTAGTGTCACGATCCAGACCATCGTGATAGGCACCCACCCTAACCCTTCGGTGGGAGAACCGTTACTACAACTCAACTAACCAAATTAACGAAAGCTAAAGCATTTACAGATACAGAAGTAGGTTTAAATGTCTAAAGAATAGGGAGTTCCCATAAACTCCAAAAGTCTAACAAACAAATGAGAAAATAATGCCTAGAACCTGAAAGTCAATGTACCAAAACATCTACTAATGACAAGTCTAAGAAGATGGGTGCAACCCCAAACTAAACATAAGAATATCTAAAGTACTAGTGTAAGTCCGAATAGAAATGGACTAAACATAACGAGAACTCATGGCAGCCGGGAAGAACTGACTCACCCTTGAATTCGATCTCGATCACTGATCTTCTAAACGAGGTATGTCAGTAGCCTCCTGAAGATGCCCTGTACTCAACAAAGAAAGAACAAGTGAAGTATCACTACATAACCACAATGTACTGGTAGGATCACACGACTATTCCAATAAGTGAAACATATACAAGTAATCACATCATAATAAAATAGGCATATACCGAACATATACAATATCAGTCATCATTTCAGGATCAATGTACAATTCCACATTCTAAATAATACATCTATATGACAATTCAATGGTCCTCTCATGTAACCCATACCCAAACTGTTAGTGTGCCGGATCGTGACACCCGTTCCAAGTTAGTGTGTCGGATCATGACACCCATTCCAATATGTATGTCGGTACGTGACATCCGATCCCAGTTAGTGTATCGGAACGTGACACCCATTCCATTCAACATGCCACAATCACAAACACAAGGTACATTATGATAATCATATAATCAATGTTGATTTATGGCATTCAATCATTCATTCATACTCATTTACGATTAGTATGATCAATAGTGCAACATTCACATACGTACATGCATTATAATGAAGCAATTACTAACATACATCACACAAACATGAAATCACAACCATCACCTACCTCGAACAAAGCTTGAATCCTCCTAAGAAACTCTATTATTCCCTTTTCGAATTCTTTTCGCTTGTTCTCGATCTATAAATAATTAATATAGCGCGAGGATCAATAAACGAGGCCTAATTACCCGGATTACAATCATCATTATCAACCCTAGGCCAAACCCATGATCCTAAGGTGAAACTAGGGCTTTTTCCCACTATCAATTACAATCCAAAAACCCTCCCCCAATAATTAACAACCAAGAATTTAAGTTCTACGGATCAAAAATGGATTTGGGGAGTAAGAATCTTACCTTTTGCACCAAAAACAGTGGAAAATTGTCAAGAAATCTCCTAAGGTCGTCTCCTAACTCTTAAGAATGAAGTTTGCAGAATAATAATATTTTTGGAGTTTATTTTTTACTTAAGTTGCGTCTGTCCCGCTATGGCGGCCCCCATCCCGCCACAGCGGTCCCGCCCTGGCGGGAATAATCCCGCCCTAGTGAGTTGCACGGAAACAGTGAGTCGAATTAAGAGTTTCAAACCCCTATTTCACAACACACCTTCATCCCATGACACTCAGAAACTACTTGTTCACGCTAAGATCAGTTTCGGGAGATCTACTCGCCCGGATTCAATTCCGTAAAGTCGTACGGGTTTCTTAATATCTTAGCTATCTACTCATGTGATCAAATTCATAATTAGACCTCTCATTTGTTACCAGATTTCCCTAGACCTCACTGACTCCAATTTCATCTAAATGTGGATTAGGCTAGGAATTCTCAAGTTACTATAAAAACGTTTTCTGACCCAATTTCTTTTCCCGATAGCTTTTCTATAACGACGGGAAAAATTCGTCACAATAGATACCAATTTACCCATCACTCTTCCCCGAGTGACAAACTAGGAAAAACGGCTAAAGTAAAGGTAGAGTAGTACCTGCATCGACGAACAACTGGGGATACTTGTTTCGCATGTCCTTCTCGGTTTCCCAAGTAGCTTCTCAATCGGACGATGCTTCCATTGAACTTTCACGGACTTAATCTCTTTGTTCCTCAGCTTCCGAACATCACGATCAAGAATTATAATCGGTTCCTCCTCATACTGGAGGTCTTTGTCTAACAACACTGAGTCTCATTTTATGATGTAATCCCCGTCACCATGATATCTCTTCAACATGGACACATGAAATACCGAATGAACTCCCAATAGGTTAGGAGGTAAAGCCAAATTATACACTACTGGTCCTACAGAGTCAAGAATTTCAAATGGTCCAATGTATCGAGGACTAAGCTTACCCTTCTTGCCAAATCTCATCACCCCTTTCATGGGTGACACCTTAAGAAGAACTTTCTCACCAGTCTAAAATGCCATGTCTCTTACCTTATGGTCTGCATACTTTTTCTATCTACTCTAGGCTGCTAAAAGCTTAGCTTTGATTCTTCTCACTTTATCTTGAGCATCCTTCACTAAATCAACCCCCAAAGGTTTCACATCTTCAGCCTCAAACCATCATATGGGTGATCTACATTCCCTCCCATACAGTGCTTCAAATGGTGCTATATCAATGCTGGAGTGGTAATTGTTATTATAGGAGAACTCACATAAAGGTAGGAATTTATCCCAATGTCCTCCAAAGTAGATCAGACATGCCCTCAACATGTATTCTAGCACTTCGATAGTCCTCTCTGACTTCTCGTCAGTCTGCGGATGGAAAGTCGTACTAAAAGTGAGTTGTGTGCCTAATTCATCATGTAATTTCCTCTAAAACTTGGATGTGAACTACGTACCACGGTTTGAGATGATAGAAAGGGGCACCCCGTGCAACCTTACTATCAATTTTACATACACCTTAGCCAATTGTTGCGCACTATAATCTATTCTGACTGGAATAAAATGGGCTGACTTAGTCAATCTGTCAACCACTACCTAAATAGAATCAAACTTCCCCAAAGTCTTGGGAAGACCAACCACGAAATCCATCGTTATCATTTCCCACTTTCATTTCGGAATTGGCATTCTCTGAAGCAAACATGCATGCCTTTGATGCTCATATTTTACTTGTCGGCAATTTTGACTCTTAGTCACAAACTCCGCTATATCTTTCTTCAGGCCACCAATAAAGTCGCTTCAAATCTCGGTACATCTTGGTCAACCCGGATGAATAGAATACCGCGAACCATGAGACTCTGGCAATAAATTCTGAATTAAGTCCTCCACTCGAGGGACACAAATTCTTCCTTTAAAATAAAGCACACCTTTCGCATCAAGAACCATATATTGTGCCTTACCAGACACTGTCTTCTTCCTAAGCTCATTCAAATTCTCATCCTCAAACTGTTTGGCCTTGATCTTTTCAATGAATGTGGCCCTCACCTCCATGCTAGCTAACACCCCACCTTTTTCTGAGATGTCCAACTGTATGAACTTAGACTCCAAATGTTGAATTTATTTAGCCAAAGGTCGCCTGGATACACCCAAGTAAGCTAGACTACCCATACTCACTGCCTTTCGGTTTAATGCGTCTGCTACCACGTTAGCCTTACCCGAATGATACTGGATGGTCACATCATAATCCTTGAGTAACTCCATCCACCTTCGCTGTCTCAAATTCAGATCCTTTTGAGTGAATACATGTTGTAGACTGCAATGATCAGTAAACACCTCACACTTGACACCATAGAGGTAATGTCTCCAGATCTTAAGAGCAAACACTACCGCTGCCAACTCTAAATCATGTGTTGGATAATTCTTGTCATGCACCTTCAACTACCGCGATGCATAAGCTATGACATTCTTATCATGCATCAACACAACATCCAAATCCGAATGTGAAGCGTCATAATAAATAATAAAATCTTTACCTTCCACCGGTAGCGCTAGATTAGGTGTTGTGGTCAAAAAAGTCTTGAGCTTTTGAAAACTCTCTTCACATTTTTCAGTCCATTCGAAAGGTACCTCCTTTTTTGTCAAACTTGTCAAATGTGTGGCAATAAAAGTAAAATTCTTCACAAATCGACGATAGTAACTAGCGATCCCCACAAAACTCCTAACTTCAGTCACAGAGCTAGGGTGAACCCAATTCTTAACCGCTTCAATCTTTTGGGGATCTACCATTACCCCTTCCTTTGAAACTACATGCCCCTAAAAGCCAACCGAAGTCAACCAAAATTCACACTTAGAAAATTCCGTAAACACCTTTTGTTTCGCAAGAACACCCAGAACAATGTGATGTTTGACGTAATCAAGGACACAACTTCCAATTCAAGTGTCAACAATCGCGTGTAGTAATATAACCCAACCGAATGGGTTAGGGTCGATTCCCAAGGAAGTGGTTGCAAGAATTAATAGAAAAGTAAAATTATCTTCTAATCAATCATAGCTATAAATATTAACGAATAAAAACATACTAAATCTAATGGTGACACGAATGTTAATTATCAATGGGGGGTTTGTATTCAACTAAGAAACAAAAACAGCAAAAATATAAAGATACGAGATAGGGAGACGAGATTCTTGGGATGTGATAGGAACATGGGATAAAATATAATATTGTTTTATTATGAACTATTGGAGGACAAAAGAAAGAAATAATTCTTTCTATAAAGGTTGTGGTCATGACCAAAATAAATGTTGTTGTGTGGCAACACAAATTTGTCATTGATTGTCAAGAAATAAGTATTGCATGTAATAATTTTAACCATGACAATAATAATAATTTTCTCCTTGAAGGAGATGGTCACCATAAGAATGGTGTTGTGAAATTTGTGGCAATACACACACTTAATTAAGAGTTTCGGAAGAACTAATTTGTTACTATCCAGAAATGAAAATAGTTCATAATATTGAGGTTGTAGTAAGAAACTTTTTAAGTTTCGGAGGAATTGAAAAAATTATTATATTGAGACCGTAAATTATTGAAAGATTAAATATCTTCAGATTACTACAATAAAAACGGGTTATGAATATTACATAAAAGGTTACCCGCCGTTCTCTTGTTTGTTGTATACAAATATAGGCATGATGATGGAATCACATGCAAAAGTAAACTAGAAGTTTACCAGAATAAATATCAGTTGGCATAATCGGTTTATCATGTTCAAATGTAATGCAAAAGAATTGAGAATTCATATGGTTATATGTTGAAGAAATAAAAGATTCTTCAAGAATTCTCATGTGTTGCTTGTTCTCATGATAAAATGATTATTATACCATCTAAGGTTGGGATTGTATCCCTTGAAATTATTTGGAACATACAAAAAGGTGAATATGGACCCGTTCACCTGCCATGTGGATCGCTTACTATTATAATTTAATAGATGCATCTATGGTATGGTCACATGTGCATTTGTATCAACTTACAAATTGGTTTTTGTAAGGTTATTTGCTAAAATTGTTAAATTAAGAGCACAGTTCCAAACTATAATATTATGTTGATAATACTGGTTGGTTTAGTATAAATTGTTTGCCTCCAATTATAGCTAGACCATTGATTATGAGAACAAATCTCTCAAATAAAATTTGGTATGAGATGAGTTTCCATCTAAAAATTCGATGCGTGCACATATGATTTTATTGCTCCACCACGCACAAAGATGGATTCCCAAATGAGGTTGGGGTAAATATTAGATTTCCTAACATTAGGGGGAGATATGTTTAGAAGCTGAAAATTATGTGTGGGGTGAATTATCTAGATCCTCGTTAAAAAAATGTGAACTTGAAGTTCAAGCTAAAGAGAGATAATTCATTTGCAAAATATTGCAAATAATTTGTCAGATGTATTTGCTGACCCAATATTTTAATTAAGTTGCAAATGCTCCAATAAATAGTCCTTGAAGGACAAAGTCTATGATACGCCAGAAGCGTGATAGACCAATCGATTCCAAACGTAAAACTTCTTGAGGAAGGAGAGGAGCAAATTATCAAAATGGTCATGATAATGGGGTAAGTTCTTTGAAAGAGCACTATGACATAACACTTCATAAAACCTTGGCAAAGGTTTAGGTACCTGAAAATGATGAAAAATGAAGAGATCTCGATAAGTTATGTCGTATTGGAATCAATATTAACATGACCGTCGACGGTATCTTTGATATGAAGTAGCACTCAATGCTATAAATGGTTACAATGATCTTAAATTCGAATCTGTCATATAGTGTAGACAGATAAATGATTGGCACTATTCAAGTATATTTTGTTTCACTTAGAAAAGTGATGTTTTTTTATCTTATAGTTCATGGATCAAAATATAATATCAGTGTGGTACAAATGAATCATTGTGGGAAAGTATAACTGTATGATATAAAGTGCGGTTTGTGCCTCGGGGCATAAAGGGTTTTTCGCAAAAATCTGGCATTATTAAATAGAGATATATTCTCCAGTGGTGGATGCAATAAGACTTGTTTCAGTCTGGCAATAGATGAAATACTTGAATATGCATAATGAATGATTATTATGTCTAACTAGACGATGAAGGTTATATGAAAATTCTTGAAGGATTTAAAAGGTCTTAAAGCAATTTCATTGAGTACCCAATGGTTTTGAGACTGCTTAACACAGAGAAAGAATCTTTTTGATATCATGAAAATGATTTAAAATGTCATGTATTAGTGCAATTGGTGCACTTACAGATTGCTGGTTATGCAAATGCTAGAAGATTATTTGATATACATAACGAAAGTTATGCGAACGGATTGTCATATTATCATTCAAGTTGCGACAAGAAACTAACAAAGCAAGTGACTCAACACATAGAAGATGTGTGATTTTCTTTCAGAAGAAAAGACGAACTTCAATAAAATTGATATGATCAATCCCCGAATCAGAAATAATTTAATTATGTAGATGCAAAATATTTATTTGATCTGCATAAAGCTCGCATTAGTAACCACTTCTTCAAATCATACAGAAATAATATTGATCTATGAATTAAGTCGGGAGTGTGTTTGTTTGGAATCATGATCTATCATATTCAGAAAATATGTGATTTTCTTTTGAAAAGGATATTCCAGCCACCATTTACGAAAATAATATATAGCTCAATTGAAGGGAGGATACAATCAAAGGAGATCAGACAAAACATATTTCACCAAAAGTCTTTTTCACACGATCTTCAACAAAATGGTAAGATTGACGTTCAAAGACCCATTCAAGTGATATTCTTATAAACTTATTCACTAAGGATCGCCAACATCAAAATTTGAGAAAGTGTGATATAAGATTGGAATGCATCGTCTCCGAGATATCAAGTAAAGTTTTTATCAAGGAGAGAAAAATACGCGTTGTACTCTTTTCCTTTACCATGGTTTTATCCCAATTGGGTTTTCCTAGTAAGGTTTTTAACGAGACAATATTCAAAGCGTATTAAAAGATATGTGTACTCTTTTTCCTTCACTAGGATTTTTTCCCACAGGGTTTTTTGCTAGTAAGATTTTAATGAGACATATTATCTATGGACATCCAAGGGGGAGTGTTATAAAATATTATAGTGTGGATGTCCATTACACCAAGAAGTTACTCTCACCCATTATCTTCATTACTTTCCTCCATTATGAAAATAATCATAACCTCCAACTTTATAACCATTATTCTTGTAACCTTTCACTTCCATAACCTCCTCCATTATATTCATGTTAATGTCATGTTTATGACTAACCTTTTGTATGTTTCTATGTTACAATATAAATAGAGGCATAAGGGTTCATATTGTATATACTTGAAGACTTGAAATAATAAGAAAAACTCTCATCTCTTGTCTCCCTATTTCTATTGCTTTCATCTTCTATATTTCTTGTCTTATTTTGCTTTAGTTTACAACAACATCTTATTTTTGTGTGTAGGATTTTTTTATGGTTAATTTTGAAGATAACGTGATGATTGCTTTGTACTGGGGTTGTGAAATAATCACTTAAATGAACGAATTTCGATATAACGAATGTGCCAGAATGATTGTTAGCATGTCTATTTCAACCAACTACGTTAAATTAATTTAATTGTTGCATAAGAAAAAGAGGATTGATGGTGAAAATATTTAATTGGATATTTCTGAAAATATTCAATTGGATATATTTGAAAATATCCATGCTCATTTCAAGATATCATTACAAGGTTAATAGAGTTCAAAATTGAGAATGACCAATCTTTACAAGATTGATATAAATCTTTTGGAGATGTATATAAAGACTAGACCAATAAATCAAGATAATCTATTTCGAATGAATTATCAACATGGTTATCATATGAATTTATTGGCTCAAAATTATGAATTTGCCACAATTAATCAACCTTATTTTGCATGCAGTGCAACACATGGTATCCATCAATCATTTCGTGTAGGCCTTAACGAGCATAGATATCGATCATTTGATGAATGCCCGAGTAGTCAAAGACATATTGAGAGTAGCCACAACCAATATAAAATCAGGTAGAGTAATCTTTTCATATAAAAAAACTAATTTATTTAGTAGCATGAATAATTAATTATTTTCATTTTATGTATTTCATGAAATTAACTTATTTTTTTTTCTACAGAGAAGATGAAGCTACCTTTGATTTATGTAATGATGCACATGTTCAAAGAAATGATGAAAAATTGGAGGAAGATGAACCTTCAGATGGAGAGAGTAAAGCTATTGAAAGTGAATCCGATGAAGATATTGGAGATTTACCTCAAAATGATACTAGGGTAAATCTTCAAAATCAATTTGATCAGGATGTATTCAGGGGCAGATCTACATGGACAGGTGGGGGTGCCACGGCACCCAGTGATCTTGAAAAAAACGTCGTTTATATATGTATTTATGCATAATAATTCAACATATAATACTTTTGCAACCCAGTGACCGAAATGCGGAACAACTCAATTGGCGAAGGAGTTGGTCTGCCACACAGCCAATGCGGGTTCAAACCTCACTGCCAACACTTATCTTTTTGCTTGCTCTTTTTCTTCTTTACTTTTCTTTTTTGTCTTTTTCATTAGTATGTAAAGTGCTTAATTTTTTTTCCCTTTATTTATTCTTTTTTATTTACTATTCTTTATTAATTCAAATTGACTCATTTTCATGATTAATTTTTAGTTCTTCTTTTCTTTTCGTTTTTGTCTTTTTCATTAGTATGTAAAGGGCTTAATTTTATTTTTCTCCATTCATTCTTATTTATTTACTATTCTTTATTAATTCAAATTGACTCCTTTTCATGATTAATTTTTAGTTTTTTTTTTTACTTTCACTTGCACTAATGATTAATCTCTTGATATGGGTGTTACATGTTTATTTTTATCAATTAATAAGTACTAAATTATGAACGTCAAATAAATATTATTAAGAATATATTTAAATAGTAGTTTTTTAAAAATATGTTTTAAAAATGATGAATATTATTATTAGAGCTTTATTTAAATTTTTTTTTAAAGGTTCTTTCAATCTTCACCGACGTTCTTGCTAAGTAAGATGACTAGGCTGAAACTACAATTTTTATTCTTTCCCTACTATATATCTCCAACAACACATCAAGTCAATGTAATATGAATATATTATGTTAATACTATTAGATGGTTTATACAA
>JAJONZ010024305.1:0-12001 GCA_029582445.1 Solanum paucissectum | reverse complement strand
GTTTATTGTTGTCCGGGATTCGTCACAAGTGTTTTTGGCCATAGTTCCTAATTGTATTATATTGGTTTTTGAAGCTGTGAAATTGGTATGATGTTTTAGATTCGCCAAAGCTATTACTTTCGTTCTTCGTCTATTTTTTTGAAATACAGCCGTTCATGTATTTACGCAGCTGGAAAAAAAAGTTGCCAAAATCACACTTAGATCTGAGCTCAATTTCTGCTATTCTCTCTACGGTCTTTGGAGTTCATTTTGGACATGTCCTTATTCATATGAAAAATCACTCGTCCAGACTTTTGCATTGGATTGTCATGGGCATAGCTCTTTTAGTTTTAGGAAGTATTCTCCACTTCACATATGCTATTCCTTTAAATAAGTAATTATACACCTTCAGCTATGTCTGTGTAACCTCAGGAGCAGCGCGTTAGTGTACTCTACTTTCTTCATTCTGGTTGACATTTTGAACTGGAAGTACCTATTTCTACCACTAGAATGGATTGGTATGAATGCCATGCTTGTTTATGTAACGGCTGCCGGAGGAATATTTGCAGATTTTATCAACGGCTGGTATTATGAGGACCCTCATAACACACTGATATATTGGATCAAGAAGCACATTTTCTTTGGAGTGTGGCATATATTGGAAGCTTTAGTTCTGATGAAAGTTGCATCTTTTACTTGCTTAATATATAAGATTAGATGTAGCATTGTACTTGAAACTAGAAAGAGCTTCATCTAGTCATGGGTCTCACTTTGATTTCTCTCTGAGAACAAGTGACTAAGAAGTTCAATACATCTTGCACACCAAATGAACAATACAGATATCATTGGTTTTTCTAGCATGTAAAAAAAAAGAGATGCAAAACTGATGATGGAAGAGTTTCTTTCAAGCCAACATTATTAGACAGAACCCTATAACAAAGAAGCTCATAATGTTTACTTCATTAATTAAAATTTTCTGCATAACTGCACATAAGTGTCTTTCTCTATTTGTTAATTTCTGCACTGCTGTATTTTTGGACAGCTACTTTATATGTTAAATTTTCTGCACACAAATAGTATTTCAATTCTTGGTAAATGCATCTCAATGATTTTCTAATTGATTACTTATGTTCCGCAGCTTTTGTGGATATTTCTAGATAACACGTGGTGAAGTTTTAACTACTTTTGGGGTGAGCGATCTATCGAATTCTTGTATAAATTTGATATATATACCAATTGTTATTTATCGTTGTTTAAAATTTTGAACTTGCAGATTTTGAAGGTTGAAGTTTCAAGTCAAGATAAGAGGATAGAAGAAATGGACAAGCTTGTTATTAGTTTGCTACGAACGTTATGCAAAACTCGATAGTATATAGTCTAACTCGGATGTTGGCTAAGTTTTTTGAAGAACATATTGAAACAAACATCATGGGATGTTGACCAATTTTTGATTAATCGAACTCTGAATATCTATCTACTTGTTTCTATCTCTCAATATCTTCTTTTTTAATCGAAAGTTTTAGTAGAAATTTAGTATTTGTTGAAGAATTGTTTTTATTGTGGTATCAATTGATCTAGGACCATTGATGGCCAATCTAGGACCAGAAATATCTTGTCTCTAAAGAATAATCTAGGACTAGAAGTGTTTCTCGTCTCTATAACGAATCAAGGACCAGATCATTCTTGTCTCTAAAGATACTCAAGGACCAAGTCATCCTCATCTCTAAAACTATTCAACGACCATGACAATATTGTCGCAAAAGCTAATCATGGATCAGGTAGTTCTCGTCTCTATCGATTACTAAGACCGGGTTTTCATGGTCTCAAAAAATATTTAACGACCTGAAAATAGGTTTTCCCAAGATATATATTGTCTATTTGAGACTAGATATGTAGTCTCTAAAAAGATTTAACGACTATATTTTTTCCCGTCTCAACTACCATTTAAGGACCAGTATTATGTTCGCATCGCGAAAGATCTATAGCGACGAAGCCGGTTGCGACGGGTGGCGACCAGCATTTTATGGTGTCAAATTTGCATTTTGGGACCAGATTTAGATGTTCAGGGACCAGATTTCCCTTCCTTAGAGGCTGTTTTTCTTGTAGTGATATCTGTCCATTTTGTGCATTAATTTTATGGATTGTGCTAAATAATGTATTTTATTTGTAGGAGTAAATTGGCGTAAAGTTGAAAAAGTTTGGAGCTAAAACAAATTAAAGATGAAAGATTATAGAAGAAAATCATGCAGACAGCTTAATGGATTAAATTGAATATAATAATATATAAAATTATATGCTGCAAATGCACATTCAACCGGAAACTTGAATTGCGAATATTACTGCTGCCACGTGGCAGCCAAGGAAGCCCCGCAAATTGTTGAGGCGGTTCAGCGTGAAATAGGAATTCAATTCCGTTTGGGTTTTGATTTCCTAATTTGTCTTGAATTCATTTATTTTAATTAGGGTTTTCTGCATCTATAAATAGTCCAAAGAAATAATTATTGGGGGGGATCAAGAGTAAGAAGGCGGCACTTTTGAAGAAAAAGTTGTCAATACTTTTTAGGGTTCTTTTCTTCTTCTTTTTCTTGTTTTCTTAGACATTAGTAGCTAAAGCTCTTGTTCTGGGGCTGTAGCTACGGATTCAATGTTGATTATTTAAGGTTTATGAATTAATTATTGGTTGTCATCATAAGTTACTTCTATATTCTTGTTTTAGTATTTTGTGCTTGATCACCATAAGATAAATCTATTGTCTAATCTTAAAATCGAGAGAGAAGGGGTTAGATAGACCAGAGAATATAGAGAGCTCGATCGACCCATTAGATTGAGGTGATTTGTGTTCAGGAGTGACGCCCGGACGAACAACTTGCTTGGTTACGAAATAGGATGAAATATAAATGCTCGCCAGTTAGTCTATTTATCCCCGCTCAACGATGTAGTTAGATAGCTAACTGGAGTAGGCGACTAGAGGTGTGTAGCCCGACTCATACAATTAACCATATAAACCAGTAACTTGACAACTAAAATTAGTTCTAAGCCTATAATATGATACATGAGATTCAATACATGCTGCAGCCCTGGGATTTCCAACTATTGTAAGTAATTTTCTTATTTTGTTCTTGCATTCTTTTCTTTTGGCACTCTTAAATAAATAATCAAATCAGTATAATTTAGTAAAAATAATTAATTGACAAGTCCTTTGGGTTCGATAATCTGGTTCTTTTAAGAGCCACTATATTACTTGCGCGACCACGTACACTTGCGTGTGCAATTGGGAGCACCAAGTTTTTGGCGCCGTTGCCGGGGACTTAGAAATTATCTATTCTTCTAGGTTATACCTTTTCTTTTTATTTATTTACTCTCTTTTTTTATTAGTTTTTATTTTCTTCCAACAATTTTTTTTTCTCTTTCTTTAAATAATTTGGAACTCTTATTGATATGGATGATTGGGATAAATCGTGGTTGGGTGATGAAAGTCCTTTGTGTCATATATGTGGTCGTCAGTATATTCATTGGAATGGTTGTCCTAAAACTTATTCCCTTCCCCCAAACCCCTATTATGATTCTTCTGTTATTTGTGATGTTGGTAGGGGCTATGAAACAGAGAATACAAAACAAAAGGCGCTTGAATGTACAGACATGTTGGACAAGGTTAATTCAAAAAATGCCGGAGAAATACTTGAATGCACAAAAGGTGTCAAGCCCCGAGCCTACACCCTGGGCGGGACCGGCACCCGGAGACCATTTCTGGCCCCAAGCGAACCCTTGGCCTGGCTTTCTTAACTCAGCGGAAACCTAACCCAACAGAATAACTTAATGCAAATGTGAGGTTACAAAACAACTTAACTTATAAAATCTGGCCACAAAGGCAACTCGAATCTCAAAATAGAATATTTACATATATGCATAGATGAGAGACTCAAAACTAACTGACTAACTGTCTATGAAGCCTCTAAAATACTGAGATGGATGTTGGGACAGACCCCGCAACATCCTAATAAAACAAAACTAAGAACACAAAATAATTGAGTCCTTCGAAATGCAAGGAGGCTCACCACTGACTCTGGAGTGCTCAGCTGGATCAACGGCGTACTAGATGCTGATCCTAGGTACCTGCGTCTACATCATAATAAGATGCAGGACAACTGGCATCAGTACATGGAATGTACGAGTATGCGAGCTGGAAAGCTAAACCACAACTTAAGCTTGAAAGGAGTACAAAGGAACTCTTACCTTGGCTCTGTTCAACTCATGAATAACTGAACTCAATATATAAAGCAATAAGACACATGCAATATATAAAGCTTTTAAATCATTGTAAACAACTTAGTTCGTTAATGATAAAACAATAACAAACTCAACTTTACTTATATAAAAGTAATATAACTTTAGTGGGAGATTCTTTAACCGACAACCACCACTATGAGCCCTAGTGGTGGTACAACGTTTTACCTCACTTTGCCTAAGGACCATCCTATACCTGGCCGTGATATAGGAAGCTATCTTTACTAAGTGGATCCACTAGCTTAACTTACGGGATCATCTAAAAAGTATGACCCGTTAAATCCCATGTTGGCCGCATGGTTCTTATGGAGTGTTGAGTTAATATGAACTCGTGTCCCCAACTCGGTGCTCAAGACTACTCCTAAAAATATACTTTAGTTCATAAGTGTTTTAAACACATCTTTCTTTAGTTTGAGATAATTACTCAAAATCTAGCCCAAAGGCACTTTTGGAATCGATGTTCCTTTCTTACTTAAATGTAAAAATATTTAGAAACTTCTTTGGGAAATACATAGTTCCCTAATAACTTTTGAGAAATGGACTCGACTTTATGCTCTTGACTTAACTTGAAACTCTTGACTCTTTACTCTTTACTTGACTTGAAACTTGAGCCTTAAAATGAAGTTAAAACATTCAATAAAGACTCTTGAACAACTTTAAAGACTTGCTTTAACTTACTTAACTTCTAAGCTTGGCTCTAACTTCACTTGACTTCTAACTTCACTTGACTTCTATCCTAACTTGCCTTGAATTAGACTATGGATTCAAGGTATATGATCACATGTTTATGGATGAGTTTGGGATGTTAAGATGTACCTTAGAGTATTGGAAACAACTATAAAACATATGTACTTTACCAAGGAACATGTATGAAATAATGGGAAATGAAAGGTAAAGGGAAGGATTGGCGTCCTTGGCGCTCTAAAAGGCGCGGGGCGCCAGCCCTCAAACTTCAGAGGGACTGCTGGGCGTTCTGCCAAGCGTTCTGCCCCAAGGGGAAAGTTCAGCATCCCTTTTTGGGGTGCGCTGGCTGGCGCGACACCCCAGCCCTTTTCCCCCAAAAATATGACTTTTTCCCCTTGTTTTTCCAACTCTAAACCCCTTAACTTCAAAGGGTCCAGCAGCAAACACTTAGAATCATAAACACCCTTAACATACAATAGATTCAACTCAAAATCACAACCGGAAACATGTCCCAAATCAACAAGGAATTTCAACAACACAATCAACAACATCAACAACACAACCCAACAATTTCAACAACATAACCAATCTTTTCTCGAAAATAAAACGAGTTTGGCGTGTGGGGGAAAGGATCAACCCAACACTATGAACTCACATACCTAGTAGGGATCACCCCCGACGATATCCACGACAATCCTAGACGAAAATCCTTGCTTGATCTTCTCTTTCTCCTCTTCTTCTCCTCTTCACTCTCAAGCCCTAACTCTCACTCTTTAAAAAATGGGACAAACTGATCTAAAAATCAGTCCAACACTTAAATATAACCAAAAGAGTTGATTAGGGAAAAGACAAAAATGCCCTTAAAATTTTCGAATGGATTTCCCTACCACTGCCCAACTTTCAAAAGGGCATAACTCACTCATACGAACTCGGAATCGAGAAAACTCAGTGGCGTTAGAAAGATCATTCCATGAGCTTCGTAAACATAACTGGAACTACACCTAACTCATCTTGAGCTAGGATTTATGACTGTTCAAAGTCGGCCAAAAACTCACTGATTTCTACACTTGGCCAATTTTCCAGATTTTTGAATTCCTTCCAAAAATAGTTAATTCCTATTCTAAGCCTCTTCATAGCTATTTCAAATTGTCGGATGTTACAGAAGGGTACAAAGAAATCATGGAACTACAATATAAGCTTGATATTCTTCAATAAAAAATTACAATCCAAGCTGAATTAGAAGAGATTGGGGCCCAACAAGGAGAAAGTTATGGAGAAAAAAAGATAGTGAGCCACTATTGGATATATGGACGAATTCAACTTCTAAAGATTGAAGAGTCTATCTGTGATGAAATAACATACTTGGCACCCTACCTGATCGAAAGAAGAGTTAAACTCACACAAGAAATCGATCAATTTGGCTCAGATATTCATGACTTAAAGGCTCACTTGAACAAAAAGATTGAGGCATCTGAAGCCCAATTATCAATTGTTGTGGATTATGACCAACTAGTGGAGCAAAAAGAGGAATTCCAACCATTCAACTATATTTTATTCCTTAATATCGATGTTGAAAAAGAGTACAAAAGTGAGAATGTTGTAAATAGTGCTGCTTTAGAATTAAGGGAACTTGAATCTCATTCAAAACACTTTTCTATAAAATCTGAACTAATGGATGAGTGTATTGATGAGGAACAAGGCCCCTACATTCTAAAGTTTTTTAGTCCACGTACACAAAACAACATTCCTCACTTAAGGGACAAGAAGTGCAAGATGTGACATATATTACTTGGTTCCTTTATCTTTATACCACCACCCCTTGAGAGGAGCAGAAAAATTGATGCAAAGTTAGGGGTAAAATTCATAAGTTCAAAGTGGAAAGAAAAGTGATGAATACATTTGTGTCGTGCCGCAACGTTAAATTAGGCGCTTATTGGGAGGCAACCCAATTTATAGTGTAACTTCTTATTTTTTTTATTATTATTATTTTATTTTTGTGTTGTTTTTACAGGTTTTGGAGAAGTCTGAGTATCCGAAATTTGGAGCTAAGAAGCACGTTTGAACTTAAGTGTGGGGGTGACGACCCTTGATGAAAATAAAGAGAATGCTACTAGCTAGGCCTAAAGGCCTCAGGGAGTTTTTCTAACCCTTGTTTTTAAATCTTATTTGATGCTTTGGGGACATAGCATCTTTTTAGGTGTGGGGTGGAGGAATAAATTCCTAGTTTTTCTTGTTTTATTGAGTCTTTTATTTCTTTAGAATGGGCTCCTTGGCTTTTGTTTTCGGTTCTTTTCCCGAGTATAGTCCCTTTGAACCGAGTGTCTTTTATTTTTTAGGAATAATTTTTTTATTATTTTTTTTTTTAGAGAAAAGAAAAGACCCTTTTTGAGTGGTGTGATACTTGCTATTTAGGTTTAATTTTTTAGTAGTACTTTCTTGTGAATGCTTGATAAAAAAAAATGCAGACTCTTTAACACCTAAGCTCATGGTTGTGACTTTGTATATAATTTATTTTATTTTGTAGTTTGTTATGATCCTTTCTCTCTTAGAAGTGGAATTGATCCATCTTGATTGATACTTGTGCCATGTGTGGTGAGAATTTGTTTATTCCATGTTTTGCATCTTAGTCTAGAACTTGCTCTGCATGTTATTGAAGCAAAATAAAAAGTGTTGCTTTGTTTAGGAGATGATAATAGGCTTTCTTTGATTTTTCTAGTAAATTTTAGCCTTTTCAGATATTATATCACTAGTTAGCCCTTTTGAGCATGTAGCATTTTGTTGGTAGCCATATTTTTCCCTTGACTATTTTTGTTGAATCCCTAGTTTTTGCACCTTGCTTCCTTGAGCATTATAGCATAGACTTATTCTAATTATCAATTTTGAAGAAAAAGGATGGTTGAGTGTAAAAGGTGATCAATGATAGCTACAAAGTGTTTAAAAGGCCCTCTTTGAAAGAATGCGACATGAAAAAAAGAAGAAGTTTCCTTGATGATGGCCTTGGTCCTTCCAAGGACATCGTGCACCTTAACGCATGTAAAATACGTAAGTTGAGGGTGGCTATTATGAAGGAAAACTTTAAAAAAAAAGAAAAAAAAAGATTGAAGCATTCTTGAGATGATGAGAATTACTTGTGAAATAATTGTTGAAGAGAGGATTGAAAATAAAGAGAAGAAAATAATGGGTGAAAAAGTCTTAAAGTGCAAAGTGCTTAAGGAAGTGTAAGTCACTATTATATAGTTTTTCTACTTGTCCCCTAGCCTACATTACAACCTGTTAAAGTTCTATTTGATTCTATTTAAAGCATGCTTAATTAGTGGAGATGTACATAATGGGCAAGCCTATGGTTCTTTGTGCATACATGTGAATTTTCTTTGTGAGTGTGAGAGTTGTTCTTGATGATGAGTCCTTAATTTATATTCAATATTTTGAATTGAGTGTGTGGGCTATTTCTTCTTGTGAGGGCACTTGTTTCATGATGGATAGGTGATTTTATTAACTTTCTTTGATGAGAGTAGGGGAGTAAGCTTAAATTTGACGAGTTTAAAGTCCTTCTTTGAGGTTAGGAGGTTAGAGGGTTGTTGTTATTTGGATGTCTTGCATAATGATTGAAGAGTGTACTTGATGTTTTGAAATTGGTATATGGTCTAATTGTTTGTATTAACCAAAGTGATGACAAACCTCTTTTGATTTATTTGAGATGAGCTTTAATGATTGCTCGAGGACGAACAAAAGTTTAAGTGTGGGGTGGTGATGTGAGGCCAAAAATACATATTTTTAATCATTATTTGCCTCACATTTATTATTCATATCTGTCCTTTTTGTGCATTAATTTTATGGATTGTGCTAAATAATGTATTTTATTTGTAGGAGTAAATTGGCGTAAAATTGAAGAAGTTTGAAGCTAAAACGAATTAAAGATGAAAGATTATAGAAGAAAATCACGAATGGATTAAATTGAATATAATAATATATAAAATTATATGCTGCAAATGCACATTCAACCGGAAACTTGAATTGAGAATATTACTGCTGCCACGTGGCAGCCAAGGAAGCCCCGCAAATTGTTGAGGCGGTTCAGCGTGAAATAGGAATTCAATTCCGTTTGGGTTTTAATTTCCTAATTTGTCTTGGATTCAATTATTTTAATTAGGATTTTCTGCATCTATAAATAGTCCAGAGAAATAATTATTGGGGGGGATCAAGAGTAAGAAGGCGGCACTTTTGAAGAAAAAGTTGTCAATACTTTTTAGGGTTCTTTTCTTCTTCTTTTTCTTGTTTTCTTAAACATTAGTAGCTAAAGCTCTTGTTATGGGGCTGTAGCTACGAATTCAATGTTGATTATTTAAGGTTTATGAATTAATTATTGGTTGTCATCATAAGTTACTTCTATATTCTTATTTTAGTATTTTGTGCTTGATCACCATAAGATAAATCTATTGTCTAATCTTAAAATCGAGAGAGGAGGGGTTAGATAGACCAGAGAATATAGAGAGCTCGATCGACCCATTAGATTGAGGTGATTTGTGTTCAGGAGTGACGCCCGGACGAACAACTTGCTTGGTTACGAAATAGGATGAAATATAAATGCTCGCCAGTTAGTCTATTTATCCCCGCTCAACGATGTAGTTAGATAGCTAACTGGAGTAGATGACTAGAGGTGTGTAGCCCGACTCATACAATTAACCCTATAAACCAGTAACTTGACAACTAAAATTAGTTCTAAGCCTATAATATGATACATGAGATTCAATACATGTTGCAGCCCTGGGATTTCCAACTATTGTAAGTAATTTTCTTATTTTGTTCTTGCATTCTTTTCTTTTGGCACTCTTAAATAAATAATCAAATCAGTATAATTTAGTAAAAATAATTAATTGACAAGTCCTTTGGGTTCGATAATCTGGTTCTTTTAAGAGCCACTATATTATTTGCGCGACCACGTACACTTGCGTGTGCAATTGGGAGAAAAAAATACAAACTTAAGAAATGCAAATTGGAGTTACAAACAAAACTTCAACTTCAACTTCAAATCAATCTAATTTTGAATCATGTCCAAACAAGACCCTAATTGTTGCGAACCTACTCTTACTTAAATAGGTTCTAGTGTTTTCTCTTGATTCTATTTTTTAAATATCTTTCCTTACTGATAGTAAATAAATGGTTGTAAGAGGCAAAAAAAAAAAAGATTCATAGATTCAGACTTTCCTCGAGTGAGTGTGAAAGTAAATGAAGTTTTACTAATAGTCCAAAAATGGATAGACTATTTGAACTTTCACCTCATTAATTAACCCAACTTTATAATCCCCTTCCCGATTTCCTCTTTTCCTACCCCAATTTTTTTTTATAAATATACTGTTTGTTTCTTCAGAAATTAAACATCTCATTGTCATGAGATACATAAAAGCTATACTAGACAAAACATAATATCATAATATATATTAATACAAAGAGCAAAATAAGAGAACCTGAAAATGCAGTAGTAGCAGCAAACAACTCAAGATTTGATTTGATTTGAATGGTAAGCAGTAATTCAGCTACTAGTTGTTATACTTATATATAAGATCTCTTCAGTTGAATGGTAGATTACTTTTCCCTCCAAGTCAACTTTTTATTTTTTCTATAAACAAAAAAAATGTAGTGAGAGGAGAAACACAAATGAAAAATTAAGCTCCAAAAAGCATTTGCCACCTAAATAAGGGACCTTTAAAGCCATCTTTGGATTGGTTTAAAAGTTGGTTAAACTATTTTTAAAGTCATTTTAAGCTTTTAAAAGTATTTGATAATGTTAAAAATAACTTAAAATAAGTTTAAAATAACTTTAAAATAATTTAAGTTTGACTTCTTCTTTTTTTGATTTAAAAGTTACTTTTTTAAGTCAATCCAAACGGACTTTTAATTGAATAATATTTTTGTCGTTAATAGTTTAGTTCAAAAATATCATTATTATTACTTAATGGATCAAAAATATCCCTTCCCAAATAATATATTAATTCGAAAAAAATATTTTTAATTTGAACATTTTGGACTAAACTATTAGTTGTAGGAAATATTTTGAACAAAACATTTAAGATATTTTTATTACTAAAAAAAACCCACATGGCTCCACGTGAAGGCTCACATAACTCATTAGGCAAAGACAGATTAAACAAAGACCCAAGACCTACTTTCCCAAAGTTGTTAAGACTTTGAATTTCGTGTTTAAAACCGTATATAATGATGACAATGAATTGCACATTTTACAACTTAGATGGTTTAAGTCTCTCTTACCAAAAACGAGTTAATATCTTATATGATTACTCAATTAATACTTATTTTTGTAGGAAGCCATTCAACTTTCATTTATTACCTCAAAGTCACTCAATTATGAATTTTTCTCACAGAAAATCATTCAACTAATAAAAAAAATTTCACAGAAAGTCACTCAACTTTCTTTTATAACCTCAAAGTCACTCACCTATGAATATTTTACCTACAAAGTCACTCAACTATGAATATTTTACGTGCTTTCAAGCCAAACGTAGATCATGTTGAAAAAGATTGGAATTTGAAGGAGAAAACAAATTTATCTACAAAGGAAATAGGCTTTACCAACAACTTTTTCCTATTCAAATTACACAAATCATTATGAGTCGATTTCAAGTGTTTTTTGCAGTGTTGAGAATACACCATCATGACACACAAAAAGTGAAAGATAAAATAGCACAAGAGTCGAAAAAAAATCAATCCCAGTCTCATTTCCCAAATGCTTGACAGGAGAGGCACTACGAGCTGAAGTGAAGGCAAAATGGATGTTCGAAGAAAAGCATTCTACGTCACTCTGAGGAGGCAAGAGCAGACTGCAACACATCTTCAAGATACTTCTCAGCAGCAGCATACTGTCTTTTCTTGTCCTCAATTGCCAACGCCGCCAAGGCTTTGTCCTGCAGATGGAAGTCTTGAAAAGTCAACAGCATATATAATTTAAGAGACAAGAATAATGGAACTTATTTCACGTTTAGAAATACTTACAGGAGGTAAGTCTTGGTAGCTTCTCAGAGTATCAAGAATTGGTTTT
>JAJONZ010024304.1:0-10848 GCA_029582445.1 Solanum paucissectum | reverse complement strand
TTTTTTGTCTTTCTTTTTGTTGGGAACAAATTTTTGGAGGCCTATGCTGATGAATACAACCATTTCACAGAAAGCCACTTATATATGAGTTTTGATGCAAGACAAATTTCTTTTTGGACTTCTTCAGTTTCCGTTGACTGTCTTCAACAGTATTTCCTTTATCCTGTTTAATTTTCAGGGGACCGATTGGAACATTTTGCTTCAGTGGTGACTCTGGTTGTGGCAAGCTTGAAAATTCAAGGTAAGTTGGCTATTGTCCATAAAAAGATTGCAAATGGTGGCTTTTTAGATCAATATTTTTTTTTCTCTGGAATGGTGTTTCTTTTCCCCAAAATGCTACTTTCAAATTATCTAACTTACATATATCTCGTTTACTTTTCTTAGTTAATTGATAGCTCTCAAGGAACAATGTAAGTCTCATATATATAAGTTTCTTAATAGACTCGTAAAAGAATAATCTTTATGTCTTCTGCAATGCTGGTTTTACTTTCATGCTTTAGACAGTAGAAATTTTATGAATATATGACACACTTGTCGTTACATTCACTTCACAGGACAATTTCTCCGTTCATTAAAACTTCGGCGAATGAAGGACTTCAACAAAGATAGTTGTCACAAATCTTATAGCAAAGAGTGTCTTAAAATGTCCTAAGCAGTATCTGTTCATCTTAACAGGTTTTGCTTTCTCCTTATTTTTAGTGGTTACTTGTAATGAATGATCTGCTTCTCCATTATCCAAGGAGAGGAAACATGTGCCAAAACTGACCTTTTACCATTTCCAGTGTTTCAGATTCATGTTTGAAACAGCGTCGAAATGCTACTTGTGTTAGATGTGCTTCAGTATCATCATTAGCAAGGGAAATTGCATCCTGTAAACTCATTTGCATTTGGCAGAAAGTGAATAGAAACTTATGCCAGTCACTTTGCTAGATTTCTCCTACCATGGTTGAATGTTGTATAGAGCACTTGTGTCTTGCCATTTTTATTTTATTATTTTGATGGCAGGAATCATCATCATATATATATATATATATATATATATATATAAAAGTGGGAAGCTTCATGAAAAGTTGAATTACCGTTTTGCCCTTTTACTAAATTAAAATTTGATCACTTATTTAATTAAATACAAATATTTTAATTACATAATGGTAGAATTTAAGTCTTAAGCCCTTTAATAATTAAATTATTATTTTCTTGATAAATGAGTACATTGATATTGCTTTTAATCATAATCATAATTCTCATAACGGAAGAATATAAAATATGATGATGATGATATATACATTGTTTTATCAATCATAACTTTTCAAATATATATTAAAAGTGGGAAGATTTTATGCTCAAAATTGGATTACGAAAATGCTCTTCACTAAATTTTTTTAATTAAAAAAATACATTTTACTAACTTCTAAAATCAAATCAACAATGACAATTAAATTAGACCAAATACATGATTACATGTTACAACTTATCATTTTCCACTTTTTAATGAGTTTTAATTGTTAACCCTTCTAGATTTTAAAGCTAATGAAATATTGAATAATTCTTTTATCCTTCAAGCATGTATTATGATAAGAACATTTAAGTGAAAAAATATAAATATAAATTCTATAAACATAATAAATAAATAAATAAATAAAAGTTAGAATAAAAAAATAGAAGAGTAGTAGACGTAAAGCCATAATAGGTGAAAAGGCAAATCAATTGACTTCTCTCATTTCTATATTCATTTGAATTGATTATGGAACAAATGACTCTTCTTTTCAGTTTTCAATATATTCTTAGCAACTTCTTATGTTCTTCATTCTTCATCTATTAGTGAAAAAATAGGAGGAAAATTTATTGACAATTATTTGGTTCCATTTTGTCAACACAACAATATTCATCTATAAAATTAGGTATTTATCTTTTATTTCTATATTATATTTGCATTTTTTCACAACTTTTGAGGTACACAGTTTCTCTCTTTATGAATTGAACATAAAAGGTCAATCCACTGCACTTTTGTGTTTATCATCATATAATTCTTATGTAATTTTTTATTTATTGGTTATTCTTTCTTGTTCTGGTCAATATATTGCTTTGTTTAACTTTTTTTCATTTTGTATGATATGTATATTTTATTGCTTTTCATGTTAGTTGGATTGATGTTACAACTGCTTTTACTTTTTATACCTAAGATAAGCTTATATAAATTTTATATGGTAGTAGAGGTCAAACGTGTGATGCACGTTCTTAGGACTAGTATTATATTAAAAGTGGAAAGCCTCCAAGTATAAAGTTGAATTACGAAAATACCCATACAATTTTTTATTAACAATTTTGTTCTACACAAAAAATAAAAACAGAAAACCGTTCATTGAATTTGAATCTAGAAAGTTGTTTCATCTTCGCACAATTATTAAATGTTTGAATTGCTTAGTTATCACCAGTAATTATTTCAATCTTAATATTAATAGTAATAACTTTTTCATATTCTTTACAAAATTCATAAATTTGCATAGAAAAATATATACATTGATCAATCAAATTATCACTCAAAACACCTAATTTTTTGACAAAAAACAGTGTTGAAAAAACAATCATAAGGCGATTTTATATATTTATTTCTTCAAGCATAGATAATTGCTCTTCTCCTTCACTTCTCAACAATCCTTTTAGATTTGGAACCTTTCCATAAGTGTTCCTTTTGGTGCCGAACTTCTTTCCATAGCAAGTCGTTCCAAGTATGTGAACGTTGGGGCAAAAAATATTATGTTTCTTTGGGTTTTGATAATTGTATGAAACTTTATTTGGGTATTAGAAATATGCCGGTTGTAATCACATAATTTATGTATTGTTAATTATTTTTTGGATTTATATGATACTTCTTTTAGGATGGGTTGTAATAATAATTGTGTTTTATATATTTTTTATTAATATTTCTTACAATTATATTGTCTTGCTGAAAGTCCCTTCCTTTTTCCTTTTGTATAATTAGCCCTTTATTTTCTCGCTTTGTATTTTATGATAAATAGGTTTGCTGGGTTGCAATTATTTTTATCTTTTGATAGGATTTTAGTGATAATCTCTTGAATTATCTGTCAAGAGTTTTCCTTTTTGTAATTCTACACTTTAATAGAAAAGATGTGGGATTAAATTATGAATTAGAAATTCTTTGTAGTAGTGTTTCATATGCTTTTAGATATGTTGCGTGAAGGATGACAACTCAAAAATTGTATTCAGAAAGTTCTACTATAAAGTAAAGTCATAAGTCTCTCATTGGCTTTGTTGTTTATTTGATACAAATAATTAATAAATAAGAGTAAAACAAGATACATTAATAAATAAGATTAAAATTCCAATGAGTGAAGAAAGTTGTTGTTGATATTCTTCTCTTAAGATCCCTGTAGCTTCTCATGTTAAAAAATTTATTTCATCTTGTTTGAATTGTGCAAACTAGGTATGTTAAGTTTTATTATGCCTCAAAGTGTAAAGTTGGATTATCATTTTACCGACAAAAGGCATAAATTGCCCCCTAAACTTGTACCCAAAAGTCATTTACACACTTTAACTAATGGGGCAACCTATTACACACCTTAAGTACATAAAAGTATATTTATTTCCCCCTTCCGTCACCCAACCCAGGGCGCGTTTCGCTCCACATAGTTGAGCGCATCATGTCACGCCCCGAGCCTACACCCTGGGCGGGACCGGCACTTGAAGACCATTGCTGGCCCCAAGCGAACCCTTTGCCTGGCTTTCTTAACTCAGCGGAAACTTAACTCAACAGAATAACTCAATGCAATGAAAGGTCATAAAACAACCTAACTGATAAAAATTTGGCCAAAAGGCAACTCGTGTCTCAAAATAGAATATTTATATATATACATAGATGAGAGACTCAATACTAACTGATTGACTGACTGTCTGTGAAGCCTCTATAACACTGAGATGGATGTTGGGACAGACCCCGCAACAATCTAATAAAAAAAACTAGGAACACAAAATAACAGAGTCCTCCGGAAGACAAGGAGGCTCACCACTGACTCTGAAGTGCTCAGCTGGATCAACGGCGTGCTGGATGCTGATCCTGAATACCTGCGTCTGCATCATAAAAAGATGCAGGCCAACTGGCATCAGTACATTGAATGTATGAGTATGCGAGTTGGAAAGCTAAACAACAACTTAAGCTTGAAAGGAGTACAAGGGAACACTTACCTTGGCTCTGTTTAACTCATGAATAACTGAACTCAATATAAAGCAATAAGACACATGCGATATATATAAAGCTTGTAAAACAATGGAAAAAACTTAGTTCGTTAAAGATAAAGCAATAACAAACTCAACTTTACTTATATAAAAGTAATATAACTTTAGTGGGAGATTCTTTAACCGACAACCACCACTATGAGCCTTAGTGATGATACAACGTTTACCTCACGTTGCCCAAGGACCATCCTATACCTTGCCGTGATATAGGACCTTACTTAACTTAGTGGATCCACTAGATTAACTTACGTGATCATCTAAAAAGTATGACCCGTTAAATCCCATGTTGGCCACATGATTCTTATGGAGAGTTGAGTTAATATGAACTCGTGTCCCCAATTCGGTGCTCAAGACTACTCCCAAAATATACCTTAGCTCATAAGTTTTTTAAACACATCTTTCTTTAGTTTGAGATAATTGCTCAAAGCTTAGCCCAAAGGCTCTCTTGGAAAGCATAGTTCCTTTCTTACTCAAATGTAAAAACATTTATAAACTTCTTTGGGAATACTTAGTTCCCTAATACTTTTGAGAAATGAACTCAACTCTATACCCTTGGCTTAACTTGAAACTCTATACTCTTTACTTAACTTGAAACTTGAGCCTTAAAATGAAGTTAAAGCGTTCAATAAAGACTCTTGAAACTTTAAAGACTTGCTTCTTAACTTCTAAACTTGACTTTAATCCTAACTTTCCTCGAATTGGATTATGAATTCAAGGGTAATGATCTCATGTTTATGGATGAGTTCCCGATATTTAGATGTACCTTAGAGTGTTGAAAACAACTATAAAACATAGGTACATTACCAAGGAACATGTATGGAAAAGTGGGGAAGGAATGGGAAGGATTGGCATCCTTGGTGCGAGGCGCCAGCCCTCAAAGTTCAGAAGGCCTGGTGGGGCGCTCTGTATGGCGCGCCGCCCCAAGGGAGAAAGTTCAGAAACTCTTTTGGGGCGTGCTGGCTGGCGTGACGCCCCAGCCTTTTTTCCCGAAAAATCTGACTTTTCTCCTTTATTTTTCCAACTCTAAACCTTCTTAACTTCAAAGGTTACAGCCCCAAACACTTAGAATCATAAAACCCCTTAATATACAATAGATTCAAATCGAAATCACAACCGGAAACATGCACCAAACCAACAAGAAACGTCAACAACACAACCACAACTTCAACAAACTCAACCAATCTTTTCTCGAAATTAAAACGAGTTTGGCGTGTGGGGGATGAACCAACCCAACACTATGATCTCACATACCTTAATAGGGATCACCCCCGACGAAAACCATGACAATCTTGACGAATCATTGCTTCTTCTTCTCTTTCTTCTCTTCTTTCTCTCTTCTCTCAAAAGCCCTAACTCTCACTTTAAAAAGGAAAAAATGATTTAAAATCAGTCTAAAACCTTAATATAACCAAAAGAAATGGTTATGGAAAAGACCAAAATACCCTTACAAATTCGGACTAAACTGCCCTGTGCCAACAGCCCAACTTCCAAAGGGCATAACTCACTCATACGAACTCGGAATCGAGCAAACTCGGCGGCGTTGGAAAGATCATTCCAAGGGATTTGCAAACATAACTGGAAATACTCCTAACTCATCATGAGTCAGGAGTTATGACTTCTTGAAGTTGACCAAAAACTCACTTTTTCCCATACTCAACTAAATTTCCAGATTTGCATTCTTTCCAAAAATGACAATATCCAATTAAAAGCTTCTTCATAGTTATTTCAAATTGCGAGATGTCACACGTCAACACGCTAATAAAGTCATTTTTATTTATTTTTTTAATTAAAAAAACCCAAGCCAACGATTATATTCCCATTCTCTTCCTATAACCCACCCACCTGACCCTAATGAACAAGAACCCTAAATTTTCACCCAAAAATCTGAATCAAGAACCTTAAATTCAAACATAGTTCAAAATTTCTTCTTTTGATTCAAAGGTAACTCTTTTTCATTATTATTCATTCATCTCTTTTCCATTTTGATTCATCCCTCTCTTTTTCATTTTGATTTGTTTTTATCTATTTCATATTTTGAATTTTTAGTTATTTGATTCGCATTAATTCTTATTAAGGTGCTACAATGGCTCGAATAAGCTTGATTAGGCCCTGTTTGCAATCGTGGAAATTATGTTTCTTGACGAAATGATCTTCGTCTGCTAGTGTTAAAGTCTCGCTCTCATCTGTATAATCAACTCCAATAGCTTCAAGGATCTGGGCTTCAACAAAATGACCGAAACGGGCTTTCGCCATTACAGGAAGTGCAACTGCCTGCTTGATCTCCTTGATTAGAGACGGGTTGGGCATGCGCCAAATTCCGGGCCCTTTAGGCTCCGAAACTACAAGACAACAAACTCCGGCCGACTCGACAATCTTCGCTTGGTTGACGGTGGTAACCTCCGCAATCGCTCCTCCTCTGAGCATTTGAGCAATTCCAACTTTGATCGAGAATGTATTCTTCTTGGTATTAGTAATGGCGCTTCCACTGTACACTGTAACGGCACCGTCTTCTTCCATTTGCAAAAAACTGTTTGTGAAAATGCATGAACCAAAAGTAGATAACAATATCTCAAAACAGTAAAACAACGCCGACGAGATTGGAATATGTTGGGTGAAAAGAATCGGGTTTGGGTGAAAAGTAATGGATTTGGGTCAAATGAATCGGATTGGGGTCTTTTATTGCGTGGCTTCATTAGGAGGTAAGTGGCTCTCACTCTAGGCATAATGTCCTGGGTTGGGTGACGGAAGGGGGAAATAAATATACTTTTATGTACTTAAGGTGTGTAATAGGTCGCCCCATTAGTTAAAGTGTGTAAATGACTTTTGGGTACAAGTTTAGGGGGCAATTTATGCCTTTTGCCTCATTTTTAGGGCTGGGCATAAACACCGAAAAACCGAACCGAACCGAATTATATTTCGGTTTTCGGTTCGGTATTCGATATATGTTTTTGTATTTTTTGGTTTTTCGGTATGTAATTTTTGTGTTATTCGGTATTTCGGTTTATCAAAATATATTATATTATTAATATATATTAATATTATATTAATTGTTAATATTAAATAATAAATAGTATAATTTAAAATAAAAAACATAATAGGTCAAAAAGTTAATCTTTTCAGTTTTCAAACTTTTCTTACTTTTTCTCTGACCAGTCTGTCACTTCCGTCGTTCCCACTTCCCAAAGGTCAAACCCAGTTCCCACGTCTACAGCAGGAGCGACCGTTCCCACTTCTGAGTTCCGGCGACCGGCGTCAACCAGCAACAACACGCAGCAGCCGCCAGTCGACCAGCAGGCAGCCGCAGCACAGCAGCGATCGGCGTCGATTAGCAGGCAGCAGCCGCTAGTCGACCTGCCGTCAGCCGACCTTTCCAGTTTCCACACAGCCAGATGCAGACAGCTGACCTCTTTCCACTTCCGGCAACCACCATCAGGTATAAATAAAATAAACAAACAAAAAAATTACAGAATTTTAAAAAATCCATAACAAAAAACCGAACTAACAAAAACCGAATCGAAATAACATAAACCGAACCGAATTATTTCGATTCGGTGTTCGGTACACGCTGTACAAGAACCGAAAACCAAAAAAACCGGAAAAAAAAAATCGAAACCAAACCGAAATACCGAATGTCCACCCCTACTCATTTTACCTCTATGCTAAAGTAAATATCTAATTAATTAAAGGGAAAATGCATAAGTACCCCCAGCCTATACCCAAAATCTCTGAGACACACCTAACCTTTACTAAGATTCTATTACCCCCTAAATTTATTTTTTTATTAATTTTCTACCCCTTTTTGGCCTACGTGGCACTATCCTTGAAAAAAATGTCAGCACGCGCTGGGCCCACAAGATAGTGTCATGTAGGCTGAAAAGGGGTAAAAAATTATATATAAAATAAGTTCGGGGGGTAATAGGACCTTAGTGAAGGTTAGGTGTGTCTCAGGGATTTTGAGCATAGGCTGGGAGGGTACTTATGCATTTTTCCTTAATTAAATAGTAAATAATATCATATATATTATACTAAATACTAAAAGTAAAAAGGTATTAAAGTCAAAAATTGAATCAACTTTTAACTGCAATAAAATGAGAAAAACATTAAGAAATATGAAAAATGAAAAGATTATGGTTACAAGACTCTTCATTTCTACGAATTAAATGTTAAAACTCTTATCTTTTCATTCTCAGTTATTGAATGAAGGAAAAAGTTGGACTTGCAAACTATAAATTAAGCATTGGACAATCTATCTATATATATATATATATATATATATAAAACGCTGATGTGGCGCATTCTAAGGCCTGAAATTCTATTTATCTTTTTTTGTGATTTTTTTTAGATTTTCCTTCACTTTAAAAGACATAAAATATTTCTTTATCTTTTTACAGAATATTAAAGCATGATATTTAATTATCTCCCTATTAATAAGTCAATCCAAACACCCTCATAGAAAATGAAAGAATTATATTTAAAAGAATATAAAAAAAATGCTGGCTATGGGGTTCGAACCCATGCGCACATTAAAGCATGATATTTAATTATCTCCCTATTAATAAGTCAATCCAAACACCCTCGTAGAAAATGAAAGAATTATATTTAAAAGAATATAAAAAAAATGCTGGCTATGGGGTTCGAACCCATGCGCACTTATGTGCAGAAGATCTTAAGTCTTCCCCCTTAACCTCTCGGGCAAACCAGCTGTTGTTTTATCTTGTGCAAAGATAATAACTTAATTAATGAGAAGACGAAACAAGAGATAACTGATAAGACTTCAAAAGATTATAGACATGTATTACTTAGTAAATAGGATGTAATTTACTATTTACACTATGAGATTTATTTTTATATATTTTATTTTTTATGTATTTGTCTCACATATTATCCAAGGATTGTTTGAATTATGATCTAATTCTAAACTTAAACTTTATCTTGTTTGTCTCACAGAAACACCAAACAATAATAAAAAAAAGTTATTACTTATATGCAATTTAGATAAAAGGCTTCTTTTGTGTGAATTTATCTCAATATTAGAAAAAGTTATCAAAGTGACTTGACTTTTATGATCCTTTTCATATTCTAATAACTATTTTGTTTTATGACACCTTGCCTTTTTTAATTTGTCAAATATAACGCAATCTTTATATTTATTTGAAAACTCTTACTTAGAACTTTTCATTTAGCTGCATAAGTATTTTTTAACGATATAAACATTGTTAAACAGGTTTTTCTATAAATAAACTTATAGTTATACATTTAATATAAATACGTACAAAAATATAAAATAACATCATACACAATGAACTTTTTGTAAAAGTATTATTTCAAATACATTGGAGTAATATTTTGTTTCCAAGAGCAGCTCATAAGTTAAAGATGTGAGCGGAGGAGTAGATTGCCTCCTGCCTCTCTAAATAGAAGTACAACAACACTCGTCTACAATCTCAAAATTTTCTTATCCAAAATCATGTACTTAGTAAATTAAAGATGTGTCAATTATAACCTCCAACCTTCCTATTTAATAATGACTCAATAAATTGAAAACGTGTTATTTCATATCTAATCACTTGTCATTGACACGGCTTATTCACTTCTACTAATAGAAGCAAGACAACAACCAAAATAAAATGTTATTTAATCATAAAAATGTCATGTCAGCACACCTATCAAAATCAAAACATACCAATTACCACATCTACCTATCACGAAAATTTTTACAATGGTAGAGGCCCAACCAACAATAGTTGGGTGAGGCTCCATTCTTCTTTTGACACTTGGATAGTGGACCCATTTTTTTACTTTTTACATGTTATCCACCATTTCTCTTCCACTCACTCCTCTCTTCTTCTTTTTTAACCCTAATAAATATCTAATTTTTAAATGCATAATTAAATAATTATCACATCTGAAAAAATAAATATAGATGAACATATTTTCTGTTAAATTATTTAAAAACTTTTAGAACTGTTAATTTTAAAAATAAACTTACTGCTCAATATTTTTAAATAAAATAAGTCAATTTCTGATCTTGTTTAAAAATTATAGATAATTTTTTCATCTTAATTATAATTTAAAATAAAAATACTAACGAGATAAACAGGACAAATGGGACGAATTTATAAACGATTTAAAAAAATTATGCAGGGTAAAGCAAATCACATAGTGAAATTTAAGTCTTTTGAATTAAAACTTTAAATACTTAATTTATTCTTCAAGAATCAACTGATTTCGACAATATTTAATTAACTACTCATTATATTATTATTATTATTATTATTATTATTATTATATATCAAGAGGTCTTCACATTCACTTACAATTTTATTTCTTTAGCATTTCTCCATTAAGTATTTTAAAAGATTGTAACTAAAAAAAAAAATTAAAAATAACTGATAATCTATGTTAAGATAATGACGGCACATATATGAACTAAAGTCTAAGACAAAACAAAAAGAGCTATCAAATAATAAATTTGAATTAATTTAATTTTTGAAAAATGCTAATAATTAAGAAACTGAATTTTTTTAGTTAATTTTATACTATTAACAATATTGAATAATAAAATTATTTTTAATATTCAGTCATGAGAACGTT
>JAJONZ010024301.1:0-10121 GCA_029582445.1 Solanum paucissectum | reverse complement strand
TTTGCCTTCAACGTTTTTTTGCTCTTTTCGCTTTTGAAAACACCAAACTGAACATTGAAAATTCAACAGGTTTCAAGAGAGAAGAAGTGAAGATTCAATTATGCAAAAAAACAGGAATTCTAAAGATTAATGGACAAAGGCCAGTAAATAAATTTTTAAGCTTTCAAAAGGACATTCCTGTTTCAAAAAATTGTGACAAAAGTAAAATAAATGCAAGGCTAGTAAATGGAATACTTTATGTTAAACATCCAAAACTCATAATTTCATCAGAAAAAAATGAAAGTGAATTCCCAACCTCAACTAACATTGAACCAAAACAAGATAACAAGAAAACAGAATTAGATGAATTAAGTAAACAAGACAATGCTGAGAAACCAAACAACACTAGTCCAAAATCCAATGAACAAACACAAGTTGTTCAACGAGACGAATCGATGAAAGATGATGCCACGACGCGTACGTCTAGTGATTTGTTTGCAAAGTTGAAGGTGTCAAGGCAAGTGATGAACATGGCTCTGGCTGCTTTGGTGGTTCTTGGTGTTGGTGGTTATGTAATGAGGTCTCCAAAGAAAGCTAAAGAATGAGACTATTTGTGATTGCAAAATAGAAGTTAACAAAGTTTCATATTGTAATGTAATGAATCATTTATTTGAACAAAGATGTTTCAATTTATTTGTTTGATTTTGCTTTGAAATGATCCCTTTCTCTTGGGGAATATCGATTAGATGAGGGAGATATAAAGGTAATGTTGACGCTACGAAAAAGAAAGTCATTGCATAAGTAATGAATGAGCAAATTTCTTATTAGAAGCCTATTTTGACTAGACAGGTCTCCTTTACCGGAAGTTCCAACAATAAGTTCAAAAAAAGTAAAAGAAGATTTTTGAAAAATATATAGTAGGTGTCACAATGCCTTTTAATCTTTTCTCTTAAATATGTCACGTGGAAAGTTGGTATTTAAGAGTTTCCAAAAATAAAAGAGACGTACTTTGTTGAAACGGACTAAAAAGGAAGATAAGACGAATAAATTTGAAACGGATGGAAACGAAGAAAAATGTTTTTTGAAAAATGTTTTTAAATTTTTATCATGTTTGATTGGCTTAAACGTTTTGAAAACTATTTTTCAAATGGACTTATTTTTCTCAAATTTTAGGAAAATGGACTTTCTACGTAAAGTAACAAAAATATTTTCAAAACTCTCTTTTCACCTCACCACCCGATCCGAGACCCGACCTCAACTTGGGACACGTCTCCGGACCCCATCCCCAACCTGGATCGTGGTCGGGTCCCGAGTTTGGGTTGGAAGTTGGATCCTGAAATGGATTGGGGTCGCGAGTTATGCTCAAGGATCAGTGTTAGGGTCAGGTTCAAGGTTCGACTCTCAATCAAATCTCAGCTCGGGAGTAGGGTATTGGGTCAGGGTCAAGATATGGGTCCCAAATCTATAGTCAAGTCTAGGATCGAAGTCAAATCATGTTCCCATATCTCGAGGTAGGAGTTGGGTACCGAGTCAAGGTCAGGACCCAACTCCCGACCTAGACCCGAGATCTGACTCCCGACCAAAATCCAACTTGACTTGCGAAATTGACCACCTGCCCCAACACTGACCCAAGCCCCGACTCTCATCCATAACTTCATATCCAACTCCCATTTATAGTATTTTTGGGTTCGATGTCATAATATTTTCGTAGATTATACCTAAATATTCTTGGGACACTATTTTCTTTTTATTTACCAAACACTAAAAAAGAAGTTATAAAAACCACTTTTTTTTAATTTTCTAGAAACATTTTCCTTCGTACCGAACACACCCTTGAGCCTCAAACTTTGGTCCTACACTTGAGGTTTCCTATTTAGGTCTTCTTAGCGTTTTTTTATGATTATTGTACAAGAAGAAGTTTATAAACAAAGTAATGAACCATTAATTAGCTAAGGAATATGTATCTTGAAAGAAAACATAGAAAGTTCTCTTGTGAATTTTTCTAAGTGTATATATATACACTACAAACTTAAATCCTTTCCATCAACAAGAACAAAGCCTTGAAGCAAATATCACACATTTTTAGCAAAAATAAAGCAAAGAGATAGAAAATGGATTCAACACCAACTCAAATATATGAAGATTTTGTTCCATCAACAAAACTGGTTCAAGAAGAACATTTTGACACTCTTCACCTTACTCTTCAAGGTCCTTTTCTCTTTAGTCATTAAACAGTTTATATCGACACGGAGTGAGGACACATACTACAACTTGCTTGTCATCTTAGAAGTTTGTCAGTCCTTCTATCGATGTCACATACACCCTCTATTAGTATGTGACATCCTAGGAAAATCTCACATCGACATAACACATAAGAGATGTTTAATATATAAGGAAAAGGCATGCATTAGACTCTAGTGACGTGTTTTAAAGTCGTGCAACTCTAGTCATGTACTATTCATTTCATTGTTTTGTTAGTTAACCTTAAACATTGTCTTGTATCATTGAAATTCCACAGGTTTCAAGAAGGAAGAGCTGAGGGTTGAAATGAACAAAACAGGAATTCTGAAGATCAGTGGACAAAGGCCAGTTGGGATGTCGAACAAGTGGCGGAGATTTCAGAAGGAATTTCCTGTTGCAGTAAACTGTGACAGAAGCAAAATCAGCGCGAAGTTAGAAAACGGAATTCTTCATGTTAAACAGCCAAAAATGATAACTTCACCAGCGAAAAAGGATAACAAATTGATAGCTACATTAGCTGAAAATACCCCTGCAGCTAATAGACAGACTACAACTTTACGAGACGAATTTAGTAAACAGGACAATGCTGGTACTGATACCTCTTCTAAAGAAGAACCAAAGACCAATAGTCCTAAAAACAGTGAGAAAACAGAAGCTAAAAGCGGTTCAAGTAGTAGTTCTTACAGTGAATCGACAGATGATGCAGCAATCGGATATGTGAGTTGTTTGGCTGCAAACATGAAGAAGACAAGGAAAGTTATGAAAATGACTCTTGTTGCTCTTTCAGTTCTTGGCATTGGGCTCTATGTCGCCACCGTGATGAAGTCTGCAAATGAAGCTGAAGAATGAGAAGAGTTTTAATTTCAGTAGCAAAAATCGGTTGGGAAATTTCTATGATTGTGAATAGAAATGATAAACTGTAATCTATCAATTTGTTTGTGAATCTTAAAACCATTATAACTGCTAATTAAGGTGCAATGTTGATCTTCATCGCATATACAACAACATACTCAGTGTAATTCCACATTGTGGTCTGGAGAGGGTGATGTGTACGCAACCTTACCCCTACCTTGTGAAGGTAGTAGAGAGGTTGTTTCTAAGTATGGAGGGTGATGTGTATGCAACGTGACATCTACCCTGTGAAGATAGTAGAGAGGCTGTTTCTGATAGACTTTCGGCTCAAGTTGTGAAGAAGTCATGTAGAAAATAATGGAGAAAAGAATAATAACAACAACAAGTAATACGATAACCAAAGCAAAGGAAACATGTAATAATAAAATCGAGCAATAAGATAGTAAAAGAGTAATAATAATAATACTGATAAAGGAAACTAGATAACGCTCGACTACCTACTAGCCTTCTACCCTAATCCTCGACCCCCATATCCTCCTATCTAGAGTCATGTCCTTGATAAACTACAGGTGTGCATGTCCAGTCTAATCAGCTCTTCCTAATACGATCTTCAGCCTACCTCTACCCCTCTTCAAACCTACCATAGCCAACCTCTCACACCACACTAAACAGGATCTGCTGATGATCATTTTTCATTAGAGAAAAAAAAGAGTTATCCACCAGAAAGTTAGTATTTTCAGGTCGTGTGATTTTTGTGTTAGTATCCTCAAAGTTAAGTGATTTTTGTGTTAGAAATGATACTTAAGTGACTTTTGTGAAAAGAAAAAGTGATAGTTACGTGACCATATATGAAATTTACCTTGGTATAAGTAGCTTTCCATAGTAATAACTAAGCGAAAAGAGAGTCCAGGTTACATTCAACTCACAATAAGAACCAATTAACTTTACATATGCAATGCTGATAATTCTTAGTGCTAAAAGTTCATTTCAAATACATTACATTATAAGCTTTGGAAAAAAAGGACAAACTCGTTCCTACTTTTCTATTGCTCCTTGAGTATTGTTTCGTCACACCCCAAATTCGGGGTGAGACGTGACACAACACCCGATGCCTTAACTTTGACTGAGCGAACTGATTAAATATAGTTACCCATACTCATAAAAAATGAGTGTCAAACCTTATGAAAAGGTATTCTCATGTTTGCAATAAGTGTATCATGTAGCACATTAGAGTATGATTCTTGAAACATGTGTGCAAAGGTGGAGGTAAGTAGAAGGTACGAATTCGACAGAACCTAGCTAGTAGCTTTTGTCCGAACCTTGTATTTGTCTTAAAAACTATTTGATACATACAAATTATTAATTTAGAACTCAGTAACTTAAGAGAGCTAAAATCCAGAACTTATAAACTTCAAATCCTGAATCCACCTCTACATGTGTAGATAAAAATATAAATTCAAGAACCAACTAACCTCCCATAATATTTACCTTTTACCATGTCACTTCAGCATAAAAGGGATTATCAATTTCACTTCCAACTACACGGAGATAATAAGACCCTCGTAAAGTTTCATATCTTATTGAAAAAAGGGTATATTCTCCCTTCTTTTGTATTATAGACTTTCCATATCCCCAATTAGAAATTCTTAAACTTTTGAGCCTCAAAACTTTGTACCTAAACTTTCAGGTTCCCTATTTAGGAGTTCTTTTTCATGTACAAGAAAACTCTGTATAGCTTAAAGAAAAGGTTAGTTAAGGAATAAGTATCTTGAAAGAAAACACACAAAAAAAAAAAGCATCTCAAGAAAGTTTTCTTGTGAATTTTTCTAAGTATATATATACCCTTCAAACTTTAATCATTTTCATCAACAAGAAAAGATTACATGTTAACAAAAGAGAGAAAAGAAAGATACAATATGAATTCAAAGGGAGCTACTACACCAACTCAAGCATATGAAGATTTTGTGCCATCATCAAAGCTGGTTCATGGAGAACACTTTGACACAATTCACATTGATCTTCATGGTAATTTTCTTTTAGTAAACTTATGTTCATGCCTTGTGTCACCTTGGGATATTCGAGAAGTCGTGTGTACATTCACATCACACACAATTGTTGTTACATTTATTTTTATAAATTTCATGGCTAAACTTAGCTTAAAGAGACTATCTTTTATCTTGTTGAACGTATTGATGTCATATACGATTATTTTAAAGAAAATGAACATTGAGCCTAACTCGTGAAATGAAGATTGTCCGATATGGTAACAATTACAGATTAATAAACATTGAGAATGCACAGGTTTCAAGAAGGAACAGCTGAGAGTTGTACTTACCAGCACAGGAACTCTGAAGATCAGTGGACAACGGCCAATTGGTCCTAAATGGCAGAGGTTTCTGAAGGAATTTCCTGTTGTGGAAAACTGTGACAGAAGCAAAATCAGCGCGAAGTTTGAAAACGGAATTCTTCATGTTAAACAACCAAAACTGATAACAACAGTGGAAAAGGAGAAGGAATTGTCAGCCACATTAGCTGAGAATACTCCTGCAGCTAAAAGACAGAAGACTACTTTACGAGACGAATTTGGTAAACAGGACAATGCTGATATTGATACCCCTGCTAAAGAAGAACCAAAGGAAACTAGTCCTAAAACAAGTGAGCAAACAGAAGCTAAAAGTCTGGTAGAGAAAAAATTACCATCACATGATAGTAGTTCAAGTAGTAGCTCTTCCCATTCCAGTGAATCCGAAAGTGAATCGACTGATGATGATACAGATGATGAAACGTCCGAAAATGCCAGTTGTTTGGTTGCAAACCTGAAGAAGCCAAGTAAAGTGATTAAAATGACTCTTGTTGGTCTGTTGGTTCTTGGAATCAGCCTCTATGTCGCCAACGAAAGATCTCATTAAATTTCATTTCTAAACTGTACTCAATCAATTTGTTATGAATCATAAAACCATCATTTGAATAAACAGTAAGTGCTGATGAGATGAAATGATCTGCATTTTTCATGTGTGTTCACTAAAGGTTTGAATCATTTGGACCCTTTGTATATAGGCTGCACTCGCCTCTTCTTGCCCGGTCGAGCAGTAACTTAACAGATTATTTAATGATGGTCATTTTTCATTGAGATAATGATCACAAACATAACTATCACTTTTTCACGAGTTTCACACCACAACTATCAGTTGTTCCCTTTCCAAACCTGAACGATGGTGATAATTTAGGTAGGAAAAGGGAACAACTGATAGTTGAGGTGTGTTTAAATACATAGATGATGATAATTCAGGTAGGAAAAGGGAACAACTGATAGTTCGGGTGACAAACTTGCGAAAAATCGATAGTTCAAGTGTGTTTTAGACCATAAACTCTTTTCATTGGAACGATCTACCAGTACGACTGTAGAAAGAACAGATAACTTGGCATGAACACTTTGTTCATCAAATCCTGCAGAAAACAGCAACTAAAAAGGATAAAGACAACATCTAAGGGGCAGGAAAAAGAGAAAAAGAATACCATGATAAGCTCGGAATAGCACCATTTAACTTCCACAAACTCTTCAATGTTTCAGAAAATAAAACACTTAATACAAGTACTTTAAATAGATAGTAGCTATAATCATCCTTGATTTAGTTTAGCCTCTATGTATAAGAGGATGATAAACGTAACTAGCATGCTTCTACTGTAATAGTACATAATTAGCCACATTTCTCATTGAGGAATTCCAAGCTCACAACAGCCCACTTATCTTCAGCAATAGGAAGTACAATAGTACCCGTGGGGAGGACCTCGTCTGGAATGGATTTGTAAACTCTGAACCTGTTGGAAAGGAGGTAACTTTTGGTTTCTGCAGTCCTCCTCGCACTAGAATTTGCATTCGAGACAGTAGGAGATTTGGATGGTGTAGTTTTACTAGGCAAATGGCGCAATGATTCCACTGAAGAAGGGGATTTCTCGTTGACACTGAGCTCTTGGACGCCAAGTGTAAGTGAAGATGCATTAACTTTATCAGCACCTATGGACTTTGGAGATGTATGTTTAGAGTAAACTATCTCCTCTTCATCTGTCAAAGGCATGAATAATTAGTTGCATCAGAACCAGTAATAATAAGACAATCACATTAGTCGGAACGACTACAACGTGAAAACTATGAGACAGACCTCTGAATTTTTCTTGACTAATGGAAATGGACAGTGATTCCATGATAGGTTCAGTTTTGACAATTTCACCTTCCAAGTCCGCGGAAACAGTTGAAAGATTACCAGCATATATGGATTTGCCTGAAATTGGAAAAGATGTGTAAAATTTTCGATAGTCTTCCAACTGCAATAAGTTGTTCTCAAGACAAATAGCTGTTAGCCTGAACGGAGGTAAACTAGTTGGCCGAATGGTATATATCCATAACTTTCCCTTTCTATAATGTCCGATTGGCCCACGTATACAGAAAGTAGAAGAAGAATACTTACATTTTGTTAAAGCTGTATAAGCAACCTTGGCAGCATTTTCTTCTGCCTGTTTCTTGGACTTTGCGCCATCCCCATTAAAGATTTCTGCTTCAATTTCCACACTTGAGAAGAATGTCAGATTGTGAGGCTCACCGGCCCTGATTGTTTTATATCTAGGCAAGCAAATTTCTTCTTGTTGTGCCAGTTCTTGCAGGAAACTCTTGTAGCTGACAGTATTACTCTGCGACGAAGATAATAAAATGTACAAAAGATAAAGGTTGCTTATTAGCAGTATCGAAGACATAAGAGTGGTGCATGAACGGCATAATCAATTGTCAGCTTTCGTGCCAATCGCCAAAACAAAAGCTGAACACACTAGAAGAAAACAAGATAGCTTTACTACATAGCTAGAATTCAAGTTACATACACTGACAGTGTAAACATTTTTTTAAGTATTATAGTTGAACCTATATTATAGCCCGTTAATTGTCATTTCTATTAAGTTTTCAAGTAACGCTTATCATAGACGGTGCATATAGGACATATACTCAGATAACGAGGAACTATACCTTTTCTAAGGCAACGGTTACGAGTTTCATTAATGCATATTGTGCAACAGATTCTTCTGCTTCCTCTGCAGTCTTGTATGCTCCGGGACTTTTGAACAATTCACCAGCCACTGTCACGGTTGCCTCGAAATAAGGACCTTGAGATGAGCTCATCCTTTTACTGCAGTACACAGGTACACCAAGGTTTTTCCTTTTCGCATATATCTGCAGCTTCGTCTTGTACTGATAATGAGACTCTTCTGTAACAAAAACAACCTAACTTAGACATTTAAGGCGAACGGTAATGACACCAAAATCTCAACAACAAAAAATGAAGTTTATTATTTATCAAATGGAACAGCACACTATCTTAGGCTCTTCACCTTGCTTGATCTCAGAAGTATTCAGATGATCCTTCAGATGTTGACATGCTTCCTCGGTTTTCGTTAGTCCACTATCTTCTATACTTGGAAGTGAACCACCTAATAATAAGTAGAGAAAGATGTTACTTTAAAGAAAAGGAAACTACAACATAAAGAAAAAGTTTCAAAAAACAAAAAAGAAAGGAAGGATTCATAGATGACTAAACAGCAATCGCAATGGAAATGACACCGAAATCTCAAAAGATCAAAGTGTAATCAAATGTGACGGAAAGATCATCTTAATCTTTTCACCTTGCTTGATCTCAGAAGTACTTATACCCTGCAGATTTTTGCATTCTCCGTCAACTTTTGTTAGTACAATATCTTCGGTAGTAGGAAGTGAACCACCTATTTATACATAGAAAAACATGTTATTTACTTCAACAATTTGCTCAAGTACTTCTTTGCAAAAAGTTTACCATTCAAATTCAAGCCACATTATTGTGATAAAAATTCATTTCAACAGAACGTCCACGAATATTCTTTAGTTAAGGTTTAACTATGTTTAAAAGAACCTTATTCCACCAGTACTAATGGACATGAACATAGACGTGCATAAGCCTTGCAAGAAGTTTGAGGAAAATACTCTCTCTGTAAAAATTTAGCATTAGCATCATGGTATAAGGAAACGAGACTTTTAACTCGATATTAGAACTTGAAATAGAGAAAGAAGCATCTTCAACAGATCTCTCATTTAGCATTTTAAGTCTTTAATACGTCTCTAGTTGTTGTTGTTGTTCAAACAATAGGAAGAACCTATTTTTCCATTTGAACTCTATTCTAAAGCTCTTTCTCATAAAAATAATGCATCAATAAGATAAGAAAGAAACGCGAGGAATTAAGTACTAATGAGCCAATCATTTGTTCTTAGTTGCTAACGGACAACATAATTTAAACACATGATGTTCATACTCAGAGTTCCACGCGTTAAGAATGCATCATTGTTTTCTTGAAACAATACAAGAAGGGAAACACGAGCATAAGACACATTCTCCACACCCTTAATTTGAAACAAACTTCATATGCTTTATTCGCGAACTAATAGGGGTCAGTTATATGAATTCTCTGCATCCATTCCGCTCTCCTAATGAATCCAATATTCAACAAACTTCAAATGTGAAAAAGAGGGAAAGGTAAAAAAAAAAAAAAGAAAAAAAAAAGAGCTAAAAGTGATTTATCTTAACAAACTTGAAAAAAGAAATAACTACAGGTGCATGTCCGATCTTTTTTGGAGGATCTAACACTGACACGACAACATTTTTGAAGAGTAACATGTAAATGAGAATCAACATAATCAAAACACACTTATAAGCATGATCTTTAAGAGATACTTCATATGTAAATATATACCAATAGTAAAGTGAAGGAAAGCAAACTTAGCAGCTTCATTATGTGCTTCTTTTGATGATTTGCGCAAAGGTAGAGAGTCGAAATTGATGCCATTGACAACAACAGAAGCTTTGAATTTTGGATTATGATCTGCTCCATCTCTCATACCACAGTATTTTGGAAGTGCCCATTTCTTGTTTTGACACAATTCTTGCAGCTTTGACTTGTACATTTTTTTTTCTCTGCTTCTAAGTTGTTTTTTGCTTTCAAGTTTCATTTCTATATGTACACATAGAAATACACCC
>JAJONZ010024298.1:0-10148 GCA_029582445.1 Solanum paucissectum | reverse complement strand
AGGACCCGGCTATTCGGATCCTCTGCCGGAGGCTCCAGATTATCAAGAGCGAATCGGGTCTTCAATGGCTCATCGGTTCTCCATTCTTCCCTCGCCACACCGTTATCTCTACCTTCAGATGTATCCACACTACCTCCTCCAATCCTCAATCGCCGGATTTCTCTAAAGAATCAGGTAGTTAACGGAGTCTACTTTCAGCTAGTTCAACTCCTCCTACTTTCATTTTTTTCTGTGTAAAATTCTAATTATTCATTAATTTTATTTCATCGAAAGATGATATAAGAACATTGCTCCCCAAGGGTTTTGAAGTTATTGGAGCTTTAATTGTCGGAAAAGACTGTAATTTTGACAAAACTGCGGGGGAGGCGATTAATGCAGCTTGTAATTTGAGGAAAAGTTTGTCCAGTGATGCAAGTTTGGGGAATCTGGAGCTGATCGGGGCTGTGGTGGATTTGAATAACGCTAAGGATATTCGGTTTTTCGTGTCCAAGGATGGAAAAATGGATAGTCTTGAGAGTGTTAGTTCAATTGTGTATGAAGACAATCCTGAAAAGTTTGTTTGGGAAAGAGGTTGTTTGCTCCATTGTGCTCTGCAAGTAAAATTGCCTTTATATTATCAGCCAAGCAAACCTAACGGTGAGTGCTTCCTTAATTTTCCCCTCTGCATAAATTCATAGTCCGTTCATATCTCTATTTGTTAACTCATCCATGATTTTACGAGACACTATTAAATTCAACTTTTTATTCTAGCCTCTTCCTGGATAATTGTAGTATGTTTTCTATGTGCTTTTCCTTTTTTCTCAAATTCAGAAGTCCGGAGTGAGTATTGGTAGTATACCAGTGTTGAATGTCTCCTGAATTGGCTGTTTATGGTCGTGAAAGTTGATTGTGTTAAATTAACAGTAGATGTATATAGAGCTGGATACTAATGCTAGTAGATTTTAGAAAAATGGAAAATTGCAAGATTCTCTTTTAAGTCTTAATCTGTTAACAATACAAATTTGATCCTTCAGTGGTACCTTTAATGAGGGTGAATGAGAAGCGTGTTGAAGACCAATTGTAGTAATCAAATCAAGAAAGAATTGTCCAGGAATACCATCCTTGAGTTTTTTTTTTTTTTGATCAAGTAAGTACTAGAATGCCATTTGTGAGTGTTGATTCAAGTCACCAATTGAGCAAGGTGGGTAACTCCTAGGGAGGAAAAAGAGATATATTGTTTCTAGCTGAGAAATATCTAGAAAGATTAGGCAACCAAGACATGTAATTTCTCTATCATCATTTTTGCAACTTTTTAGTTCCATTGCTTCAAGTTCCCAACCGAAGAATTTATGAATGAACATTATCTGAATGAAGAGATCTCTATTATTTTCATGTGTTTCTTTGTATTGATTAGTGATTACAACTCTTCTAGGTACCTAAAATAGATTTTTATGCATCAAAAGGAAGTAATCTTTTTAGGCTTTGCTTTCCTACATATCAGAGGTAGTAGTGTGTAAGATGTGCATCCACAGCCTTGCAATTCCTAGTTGCTGACTATAGCTTGTTTTATTTAACAGATGTACATGAGATATATATGCGTGCAGCTGATGCTGTTGCTAGTAAATTCAGAGACCCACAAGTTACTTGCTTAATAGAAGCTTTAAATGAAACTTCTGGTGCTATTGTTCTTCGTGGTTCAGAACTGAGCACAGATAGTTCAAGTTCTTCCTCTGAACTTAAAGATTCTGATACAAAAGCTTTGTTATGTTCACACTTCTCTTCAAGGAGCAAAGATATTACCTCATTTTCTTCAATAGAGGAGGTATATTTCACCTCAAAATTCAAATACTATTATAGTCAAAGTGCAAATGTGATTTCTTCAATCCAAGCAACAACCTACCGAAATTGAGTTTTTTAAAACTGGAAGTTATATTTAATTTCCTTCAATTCGTTGTGGACATGTATACAACTGTTTTAAAATATTTGCTGTTTAGAGTGCAGATAAAATCCAAGTAAGCTTTCTGCTTAACAAATCAATGAATTCTGTGAAACCTTCTGCACCTATTGCTGAATATTATCCAGGTAATGATACTTTAACAGATAATTTGGCTTGTCTTTCTTTTATTTATTCTGCTTTTGTGGGGATATATAGATGAGAATAAATTGGTCTAGTTTGTGGTCCCCTAATCAGTTGGTGAATTGTTTTCTTTCAGCCACCGAAGAAACTCAACTTCTGGTCATAGGTCATAAACTAGAAGTGCTTTGTTATGCATCAAAAGATCTGTCGCTGGCTTATGGCATTTCAAAGTTGGTCATCCCTGCACTAGTTGACCAGTTACACTCCATGAGGAAAGTTAATATTCCTGACCTTTTGAAAAGGCATCCAGAGGTGAGCACACTGTCATTTCTCCAATTCGCTGGGTGCTCCAGCTTTAAAGTATCTTCTTTTTATTAATTTGGTGTTGAGGTTGCTTGGGATGTGGGCCGGCTTGATTCATCACATATTATGTTCAGTGTTAGTAGTAACATACTAGCATTTAACTAGGGCAGGTCGTGTGTACAGAGCTACAAAGTATGCAACCAATGGAGATGTCTTGTAAACTTGGACTTTCTTTAGAGTTGGTAAATAAATGAATTCCTGTAACATCAAACTCTGACTCAAAGCTATACTGTCTGGTTTTCTTCATAGAAATTTCTGTTGTCTAATCATTTTTCCATCGTTCAAACATTTGTTCAGTAAGAAGTTACAGTGTTTTAGAAATTTTATGTTGAGTTGGATATTAGATAAAGTTTTTCTGGTGGCACTCTGGAATGTTAGTTGTGTGTATGTAATTTGAAATTTCTGGAATAGGAAAAGAGTAGTTCAAAAGAGTAGGTTGGAAAAATATGAGGATAGTGTCGAGTACAGAGGAACATATACAGTTTACTGGGCGCTAATTCCATTAATTTCAACATAAACTGGTCAAAGAGAGAATATAAATAACAAATAGGGGAATTGGACATGGTTTATCGATAGCAGCACTTACTTTTTGTTTTACTTCATCTGGTTTTATTCTTGTTATAATACTATGCATTTTCCTTGGCTCTTCGGAGTCCTCCACTTAATGTTTCTTGTGACTTCAAGTAATAACTCTTCTTATTGGAAAATAATTTGTTATTCATTTGAACTTATGAATTTACTTTTACCTTCAAACAACTTTTCCTGTTACATTGTTAAACTAGCAACACTCTTGAATTTCCCAGAAGTTTATTGGTGCTGCTCTTAATTTTCTTGCAGTTGCATCCATATCACTTCCTTCCTCCAGGAATTTTACATCCGATTACAGTCTTATATGAACTTAGTTATGGTGAAACAGAACTGAAGCAAGGTGAAACCACTTGAAGCTTGGAATAACTGTGAATGTTTAATTATCATTCAGCTAAAAATGTGGTCTAACAAGGCTTGTTTTATGGCAGTTGAAACAAGAAGATCCCTTCATTTGAGACTTGGTTTACCTTTTGATCGCCCTCTTCTAAGAATTTCAAATGCCATTGATTTAGTAGGGAAGAAACATAGTAGCAGCTTAGTCCAGAAAGGTGAGGTGTCAGAACTATATATACATATGTTTAACATGTCTGTTTACTCGTGCTTAGAACGCTCCATCATGTCATGGCCTTATCAGGTTCTTCTTTTCTCAAGGATGTACATTTGACGATACCAAGTAGTGGTGGTGAGTAGTTTTTTGTTTCCTCTTTGCCTACCCACTACGGAATTGTAATTTTTGTTTGTGCTAACACCGTCACACCCTCTGCAGTTTCTGGAGGTGTGGCTTCTCTGGTTCAAGGTTCTTATCAGTACTACCATTACCTCCATGAGGGACTTGATGACTCGGTAATAATTTCTTTTTTGAAGGCTCCGTAGGTGAAATATTTTACTGTGCACCATCATATGTTGAACATTGTTATACAATTTGCTTGCTGTACTTTTTGGTTCAAGAAATCTCCTTTCTGTTCATTGTATGCAAACTTTCATATGTATGTACTTCTTAGTTTTAATTCGTATTTTGTTTTCCTTGGTTCTGAAGCTTTTCTTTCACTTTCACTTCCACTTTCTTGTTTTGGATTTTTTTAAATCTAATTGTATGTTATTGCTTGATATATCGAGAATGCTACATTGCTACTGTTGGATTACAGTAATACTTAGCTGGGTAGCTTATTTAATAGTCACCATTATATTTACACTAACAATATATACCTCACAGGGTTGGGGCTGTGCTTACCGCTCTCTGCAGACAATCATTTCATGGTTCAAGTTGCAAAATTACACTTCAATTGATGTCCCATCACACAGGTATCGTGTAGATCCTTTAGCTACAGTGATTAAAGTGCCTTTTGGTAGGTGATTAGTTTGCCTGAACGTATTTTCGTTTGATGCCTTAGGTCAGTACTAATTATACATGCTTGCTCAGTATTTTTTCCCTTGGCTCACAGCTCTGTTTTCATAACAAGAAACTGCTAGATATAGATGTTAACACACTCCATTTGCATTCGCTACAAAATAATTAAATTAGAGCACTGAAATACGGCCTCATTGGTTTGATGAAAATTGTAATTAGGGTGCTTCAAAAGAGAGTTAAAGGAGGAGTCCAACAAAATCCATTTTACAGGGTATTGCCTCTTTCCAGTTTCCACTATACAAGCGAGTACAATGTGACTTACTATCTTGCAGATAGCATCGCTGTTCCGACAAAGGCAGCCGATTTCTATCTTCATAAATAGTAGTCCCTCTGTTTCAATCTATGTGTCTTTTTTTTCCTTTCTTAGTCTGTTTATAAAGAATGTCACTTTCTATTTACTGCCCCATCTGTCCCAATTCATGTGAAGGTGTTTGGCTAAGCATTGAGTTTAAGAGAAAAAAAAGACATTTGGAACTTGTGGTCTAAATCAATCCACAAAAAAATTGGGGCTATAAATCATCTTATTCAAGGGTAAATGAGTAGCTTACAGTTAAATTGTTACTAAATATAGAAAAATGTCTTTCTTTTTTGGACGGATATTTAATTCCATCCCACATGACTTGTTTAAAACCACAAATTTCAAAGAGCACTTTTGTACATTATACATATCCTTAGTTTGAGAACAAGATTCAAAAATCTTCTCTACTTTCTTAAACTACATGCCTGGTCAAACCAAGACAGAAAATGAAAAGGAGAGTATACGTATTAAGCATGCAGGTGCACCTCAGTGTTATCAAAGGCGAAAAGCGTAAAAAAGCTCTAAAGTCTGTTGGGGCTTTAAGCTCAAAGTGCAAATAAAGCGTGGGCTTTAATGGAAAAAGACGCAAAGGGAGAAAAAAAAAATACATATGTTTAGTCCAAGGCTAATAATTGTAAACATGAATGACAAATATATGACCAAGAAATTTAATATTTTTATGATAAAGTGAAATATCAATTGTTTAGTGTAACCTCTTTAGAAGAGGCTCATTGGCAAGGAAAAGTATGCCTTAGAACTTTGATGACGACACTTAAGCGCACATAAAGCGAGGCGAAGCGCTCAACACGTTTTGATCCTCAGTTCAGGGCTTAAGCGCCCCTTTGACATCACTGGTCCACCTTCACAACTTAGCAAAGACATAGTGACTACTTTGCAGTGAAATAAACAGAGCACCAATTTCTACTAAAAGCACCAACTAATCTATAGTAATCACACTGCAATATGTGCTTATGTAGTCATAAATGAACATCAATATCTTCAGTAAAAATTTATTGTTCTGAAAGTGAATTGCACATTCTTTCAGGGAAATACAACAGGCACTTGTAGAGATTGGTGACAAAGATCCTTCATTTATAGGGTCACGTGAATGGATTGGAGCCATTGAACTGAGTTTTGTGTTGGATAAACTAATTGGAGTAAGTTTGAACCTATTTAGAAGTGTTAATAAAATACCCAGTGAGTTTTGTTGTAGAAAAAAATTATGCTTTTGACTATCTTTTTCATTCTTTAGCAGTCAATTGTACTCCCCTTTAAACTTCTCAATTTCATTGCTTTACAAAACTTGTTTAACCTTTAATTTACTATTGTGGATAGGCTAGTTGCAAAATCATAAATGTCAGATCTGGAGCCGAGCTTCCTGAAAAGTGTCGAGAGTTGGCATTGCATTTTGAGAATCAAGGAACTCCTATCATGATTGGTAGGTCATACAGTTATTGTAATATGCTTTTGGCTTTAAATGTAGTGGTTTTTGTGAGACCTACTTCAGTATCAATTTTTTTTGTTAAACAAAATCAGAAAACTTAGCATTTTAGCATGCCTGCAGGTGGTGGTGTTCTTGCCTACACTCTCCTGGGCGTGGATTACAATGATGCAAGCGGAGATTGTGCTTTCCTTATACTAGATCCTCATTATACCGGCAGTGATGATATCAAGAAAATAGTAAATGGTGGATGGTGTGGGTGGAAGAAAGCTGTTGATAGCAAAGGAAAGCACTTTTTCTTGCATGATAAGTTCTATAATCTTCTGCTCCCTCAACGGCCTAATATGGTCTAGTTAATCTTAAATATACAAAAAGACCATGTTCAGATAGACAAACAGATAGAGCCAATCTCTCTGTGCAAGTGTGTTGGGGGTTGGCTGGACTTAATTTATCAACCTGTCTTTATTTTGTTGTCCTTAAATGAGAAGTTCCAATTTTGAGCTTTATGTTTTTAACTGGAAAGAGTGGACAAGGAATTAAAATATCCCCCACCAATGTATTTTGACATCCCACAACTTCGACAGATAGCGTAGCCATTTGAAAACCTTCCTTGATACTATAATTTAAAGCACAAATTTTGTCCTGTGGTGGGATCCAAGTAAACATTTGACTGGGTTCACTAAATGCAGGACTGTGAGCTAATGTCGAAATTGGTGCAATGTTCAAGTTTGAAAGAGAGTGCTGTATGCCATTTCAAGGCATCACTTCAGAATGAATTGACGGTATTGTTTGGACAAACAGTCAATTTAACTGAATTTAGATCTAGATGTGAAGCTTTTTAAATGCGAACAAAAAGTGTAAAGATATGAGTTTGCTTTTTTTTTTGTTATAAAAAGAAGTCTCGTACAACTAATGTTAGTCGTGAAAGACACGTTGCTCTCCATAATTGATACTAGAATTTTTTTGGGGACCCAACACCAGTACTGACCAGTAGGTGTCGTTTCTTTGAATTCAAGTGAAAGAGGAAAATTGAATCTATCTTTTTAGTTTTGAGTGCAATTTGATGCTATAATAGGAGAAAGTATAAGATGAATAAAAGCAAAACAAAGTGAATGTCTTATTTTATGCTTGCTTCTTAAGTATTCAAACTCTTTAAGAAGTAGAAAAGTTTGAAAATATTGTTTGTCTCAACTTCAAATAAAATACATTATCTCTTTTGACAATGCTTCAACCTTAAAGATGGGCATCTGCAGTGTTTTGGAGTAAAAAAAAAAACAGGAGAAAAGAAAAGGCAAGGGCAGGAAAGAAAATATATTCTCCCTCATTTCTTTCTGTCACTTTTCTTTTAATTCGTTTAAAATACTGTAAAAAAAATAGTAATTTTTATTTCTAATTTTTTACCTGACATATTTACAATCTTAAAAATAAATAACATTTTGAGACATTCTATATATTTTAATTTAGAGAAAATGGTCTAAAACCCCCAACCTATACCCGAAATCCCAACTACACACTCCAACTTCATGGGTGTCCTATTATCCCCGAACTTCATATTTTTCTATTTTCTACACACTTAAACGCTGACCTCAACACATAAATCAAATATATAGTCCAACGTGATTGCACGTGCCGGGTCCCCCACCTCTTCAACTCCCAATTCTTGTTTTTCTCCCATTTCCCTCTTAAAACGTAAAAGACCCAAAAATCATCCTTTCTCCTTTTCATCTTCTTCTCCATTTGCATATGCATTTCTGGTGATGATCGAAGGATTTTGCTATGTAGCAAGAATATAAGGAAAAATACATACACCATAGCATGGACAAGGCCAAAATCTTCTTCTTGGATTTAATTTTGACCAAGAAGTTTGCAAATTCAGCAAAATTTCATGTTTGCATCTCACTACAACGTTGAACATTGGGTCTGATTCATCCATACAAAGCTTATTCAAGTTTTCATTTGCCATTTTTGATGAATTTCGAGAAAATTCAAAATTCAAATTAGAGACCTAAATAAGAAATTAGAGCAGATTACAAATCCTAAATTCAAGATTTGAAGTAGAAATGAACATAAGCAACTAAACCCTATTTATTTTTGAGAGAAAATCGTGAATTTTTTAATAAAAGGAACAAGGGTTAATGGTGGGGAAGAAGAAACAATGGTAAGAGAAAATTTTCGTCAAAATTTAAGGTGTTCTCACCTTCTAACACGCCTAGAGGAGGTGTTCTCACCGTTTAAGTGTGTAGAAAATAGAGAAACATGAAGTTCACTGGGTAATAGGACACCCGTAAAGTTGAAGTGTGTAGTTGGATTTCGGGTATAGATTGGGGGGCTTTAGACCATTTTTTCTTTAATTTAAGATTATAAAATTCAAAAGTCATAGTTACTTTCTTAAATTTCGTATTAAATTAAAATTAGATAAATAAATTAATACGGATAAATAGAGTAAATTTTACGCACATATCAAGGTGAAAACACGTGAGTTGCGTCATGAACTTTGTGTGTCGATAACAAAGCACTTTTGTTCAAAGTGTCCAACAGTTACAAGTGAGTTCACATTCACATATCTAAGTTAATCCCTCATTCAATTTTATTTTGTGCACTTTAGATTTTACGGTTTTTTTAAAAAATAAAATAATTAATATAAATATTTTATTGAATCAAAGGAATACTATAGTATATATTTAAAAAGTCGTCTTTGTATTTTGTCTAAATTTCTACACTTAGATGACGATATTAATTGCTAAAGCTTACGTCATCCTTGTATCTACCAAAAGAAAATAGAAGCAATCATTCACCAGTCAGTCAGCTTTCTTTTTAGGGATTAAAAAAAAATAGTTTTATCTTACTATATAAATATTTTGGTACCTTGTTTATGTTTATTAATTTTTATTTTTATGTCAAATCAAAATTCCTCAAAGGGAAAATTATGCTGAACAACAAATATTTAGCCTATATTAGGTATTATAGTTACAGTTTAAGAAGATTATAATTTACAGCTACAATTTTCCCATTTTTTACTATTCGCTTAATTTGTATAATTCGATTCCTGATTGTATACATTCAGAATTTTGTACAAACAGAGTTCTGCAATATTCTTAAATGTATAAATACAAAATTTATATATAAATATCCTATTTGTATATTCGCAAGGGAAATATATAAACCGCAGCCGCCATAACTGTTAAATTAGGCTTTGGACCTAACTCACACCCTAAAAGTTAGCTCAAGGGGAGGAGGATTGCCCAAGCCTTATAAGGAGTCCACACATCTCATTAACCACTAATATGAGACTTTTGTCATTCTTTAACAATAACAAACAAAACTATAACGACGGAGCGCAATTATTAAAATTATAGCATAAGTCTTATTATATTTATTATGTTTGTTATTTCTAGAATTTTCTTATTAAAAAATGTGTGCGCTAATAAATTTGAAATTGCTGGCCCACACACAACTGTCAACTAGCGTCTAGTTTTTTTTCGTAATATAAAACCTTCGATTAGGAGGGTTTCCTCTAAATGGAGGACTAAGCCAATTAATCGAAGTCGAATTAAAAAAAGTCATATAAAGTCCATGAAGTGCATGTGATTTAACACCTTGCAGTCAGACCAAATCCACTTAATCTAATAGTATTAAAATATTATTAGTACAAATATTCTTAGAATTCCAAGATGTAACCTTTTGAATTGCTAGTTGGCAAATATTAAACTAATAATTGATGTGTAAATCAACAGCATTTTATACCAAAAGAATCACATGATTTTTTTAAACAACTCACAAGGTCAAATTTCAATTTCCCAATCACTTAACTGAAATATTCAAATTCTCAACTAACCATCTGTAAAAATCATTCCACAAATTTTCTCAAAATAATAATTTCAAGAAGAAAAAAAAAATGAAATAAAATAAAAACACATAAAAGGCTCCCCCCTAAGAATCTAATACAATTTACTTTAGGCTTTTCTGAGAATTTTTGACAAATCAAGCCATCCAT
>JAJONZ010024296.1:0-10723 GCA_029582445.1 Solanum paucissectum | reverse complement strand
ATGACTAAAACCTAATTTAAGTTCCCGCCAAAATTGGAGGGAAGCCACCAACGAGTTGTACCAAAAGGGGGAAAATAAAACATTTCCCCCCCCCCGCCTACCCCTGTATTCCTCTTCTTATTCTTCTTCTTCTTTGTTCTTGCTCTCTTCTTGCTATCCCGTTCTCTTCATCTTCTTCTTCTTCTTTTCGTACATTGTTGGTCTTGGCTGCTAGTACTTGAGTTTTTTTTTCTTCTTTTCATCTTCTTGAATTAGATTTAGCTAATCTTATTAGTGGACCAAATTTCATTCTATATCAATTGGAATTACTTCATAAGTGATTGAGTTTACACACCATATTTTGGTAAGTAAAATTAACAGTTCTTTGAAATCATTCATCATCATTTGGATAGCCGCATTTTTTTCAATAATTTGCATTCGTATTTCCAACAGATGGCTATATATGTTGCAACAGAAAGATTATTTCAATCGCAACAGAATAGTCATATATGACTACATTTTGTCACAACATGTGATTTATGTTTCGCAACAGAATAGTTTATGTAGCAACATATGACTTACATTTCACAACAGAATGGCCATATGTTGCGACATATAACTTACATATGTTGCCACATGTAATTTATTTGTCCCAACATATCAGTTATATGTAGCAACATATGACTTACATGTCGCCACAGAATAGTCATATGCTGCAACATATGACTTACACATTTCTTCATTAGTACTAATTATTTTTTTAATTAATTTCTTCAGGTACAATAAATGGAAGGATTATTTGTAGGGATTGATTGTCATGGTGAATGGGTCAAGAAGAAAAATTGATACATTTAGCGTTGGAAGGATGGTAAGAAATAGGGAGGGTCTGTAGGGATGGCTGTCGAAAGAAATATTTTGTATAATAATTTTGTGAATTTAGTCATGCAAAAATATGGATACAATTGTCAACGAGAAGTTCTTGTCATGAGTTACATTCCCCATTTTTTTCATAATAAGAAGGTCTTACCTTTTAAAATAACTGATCAGCCTAGTTTGCTTGTTTATTTGGGAGGAGCAGAGAGACCGCCCATATTAAGAGTCTAAGTGGATGAAAATACTATTTAGGAGGATCATAATCTAGAAGATGACCAACAAGATATGTTAAATGATGAATTTAATGTTATGGACATGAATAATCACGATGCTAAAATTGGAAAAGATGAAGTACCGGACTTTGAGAGCAACAATTCCCCTGCACCTATTGTTGGCAGCAACATTCCATGTTCTACTCAATCATCACGTGTGAATAATGTTCGAGATGATGAAACCAATTTTTATAAGGGAATGACATTCAAGAACAAGGAAGAACTGGCAAATTCATTGAAAATTGCTTTCTTGAAAAAAGATTTATATTGAAAAAGGTGATCAATTCTCGTAATGTGTTTTCTTTTAAATGTTCATATCCGGAGTGCAATTGGTGGCTGAGGGTTGTGAAATTTACAAGTAGTGACAGGTTTGTCATTAGAATCTATGAAAAGTACCATACATGTGGTTCAGAGCATCTTACAAACCATAATCCCCATGCCACGACAAAATTCATAAGTAAGTACTTTGAAAATAGGTTTCCTAATAGTAAAGGCCCATCCACAAGAGACATGTCAAATCAACTCTGCACAGAATTGGGTTGTAAGGTAAGCTATTGGAAGATTTAGAAGGGAATGGAGCATGCTAAGTCTAATGTTAGGGGAACACATAAGCACGAATATTCAGTGTTTAATGTGTACCGTTATATGCTTGAAGTTGCAAATCCAAGAAGCAAGACGGCATTGTCGCTCAATGAAAATGGAAGGTTCAAGTACTTCTTTGTATCATATGCCGCTTGGATAACTGGTTTTCAAGAAATGAGAAAAGTAATAGCCGTTGATGGGACATTCCCGAGGAGCAAGTATGAAGGAGTTTTGCTATCGATGGTGGCATAAGATGCTGAGAATCATATATTTCCGGTGGCTTTCTGTGTTGTGGACAAGGAATGTGGTGCCTCATATGAATATTTTTTTCAAAATATGAGAAGCTTTGTAGATGATACTGATGAGTTGTGCATTATTTCTGATAGGCATCCAAGTATTCGAAAGATGGTTTCGACTATCTACCTTGCATCTCATTATGGTTGTTGCATGAAACACCTTGGGGAAAATATTTGAAATTACTTTCACAATTCAAAGGTAGTGACCCATTCTTATAAAGCAGCAAAAGCGTACGATAGATGTGAGTTCAATGACCATTTCAATCAAATAAGAGATTTGGTACCAAAGACGGCTGAAACTCTTGAAAGTATTGGATTCCACACATGGAGCAGAGCATTTTACCCGGGAAATAGGTACATTATTGTCTATACCATCTCATTTGAGTTTATTGTAATTTTATGTGTTTTGGTTGATTTTTATTCTTTGTTGTGTAGATATAACATTATGACGTCAAACATCGCGGAGTTGGTGAATTCTATGTTTGATGTTGAAAGAGAATTTCCCATTGTCGCTTTATTTGATGAAATAAACAGGAGATTTACATTTTTATTTCACCAGAGGCGTATGGAGCTGGTGAACTCTGCAAATAGATTTGTTCCTTCAATTGAAAAAGACATATCAAAGTATGTCAACGCGGGCAACAAGTTGTTGGCTCATCAAATCGCTAACTACAAGTTCAGTGTCACTGGTCATGGTCATGTTTCTACGGTGGATCTACAAAGAAGAACTTGTACTTGTAGAATTTTTTACTTGGACAAAATACCTTGTCCATATGCCATGGCAACGCTTCGAGCCCAATATGGTGCCAATTTTGGAAATCAGATTTATGAGTACTCCTCTCCATATTATTCAGTGGAAAAATACATAATGGCATATTGTGAGGAAATTCACCCGGTGCCACCTGAAGATTCTTGGATTGTCCCTTTGGATATCATAGAGAGAAATACCTCCTCCATATGTTGATCCAAGCAAACCTGGAAGAAGGAGATATAAGAGGCGGCGTGGAGTTGGTGAATCATTTCCAACGAGAAAAATTAAGTGTTCCGTATGTAGGGACTTTGGCCACAAAAGAACTACATGCCCAAATTGAAATGCTCCATAAGTGTTGTTGAATTTTAATGAATGTTCTTTTTTATTTGAGGATGATGTTCCCTATCTTCTTATCTTAATTTGAATCAACTTATGTTATGTTATTTATATAAAATATGTGATTTGTTTAGTTATCTGTTGTTACTTACAACAGAATATTGCATATGTTCCTACATATGTCAATTATGTGTTAAATTTTACAACAAAATATTGCATATGTTCCAACATATGTCAATTATGTGTTACATGTACTATAGAATAACGCATATGTTCCAACATATATTAATTATGTGTTAGATCTTACAACATAATATTGTATATGCTCCAACATATGTCAATTATGTGTTACAAGTACCACAAAAAATGCATCTATTCCAACATATTTCTAATAAATAATTACTTGTAAGGTGTGTGAACCATCAATCAATCATTACTGTCATTGGAACAACTTTCAAGGAAAAAATTAATTACAACTCTTCATATTTTACCCTTTTTTCAAAAAAATAAATACTTTCATTTGAAAAGTCAAAAGTTGTGTGTCTTCTCTTCTCTTATCTTCTCTTCTCTTCTGTTCGTCTTCAGAAGAAGTTGCAACTATTAACACATTTCCTGGCATTATATAAGAACACAACAATAGAAGGTCCTTTCATTTAATTTTCTCCAAGATGGAAAGGAAGAAGAAAATGACTAGGAGTAAAAAAACTACATTGAATCCCTTCCGAGGGAACTACTAATTGATATCGTTGAAATAATTGCTTCCTACTCTCTCAAAGATTTAATGAGGGATAAATTAAGGTATGTATGTATTAATCAATTTTCGCTCTTTAATTTGATTTCCTAACCATTTGATTTGATTTCTCAGTTCCAGGGTCCTCAATCAAGTCGCTAATGAACCTTATGTATATCAAAAGGTAACATTGGCCAACTTTCCTTATCGTAGATGGTCGATAGTTCAAGAAGCCATTTCTTTCCTGGAAATGTGCAGAGCATCGGAGAATTTAGAAGCCTTATACAGAAAAGGTGTGGTAATTTTTTATGTTTTCAGTATGTATTCACGTTTTTATCAATGTGTTTTGCCTTTTAAATGTGTTATTTCTTCTGTAGTTTGATTTTTTCAACCATAACGATTCAACTGCATTGGGAATGATTAATCAAGCAATAGACGGTGGCCATATTGGTGCATCCTATGTGCTTGCCATAATCTGAATCTTCAATGGCGATGAATCCATGAGAAAAGGTTTAATGTTTATTGCCAACATGAAAAAAATGGAGCCACTAAAACTCAGTAGATGCCGACATCATTTGCGAAATATTTTAGGTGGAATGTGGGTGACAGAACCTAATTTGTTGGGAGAACAACTCATTTGTTGCATTGTTCATCAATTTGAGCGAATCGATCGCAGGAATGGTTGGCCCATGGGAAGCGACAATGACGATGATATTCGTTGTGATTTATGTAGTTGTGATTTAGAACTAGATTATGTAGTTAAATTTTTTCCTTATACCACTGTATGGTATTAATTAAATTGCCATCTATGGCAACATATGTACATAATTTGCAAACCAAATTCATGGTGAAAAAGGTTGCCTTTTTGTGTTTTGTACTGATTTTCGAATTTGTTCTTTATAAAATGTTTAATCTAATTTTTTTTTATTAGTTTTCTCATTTTGACCATCCTTGAAATGTCATGTGTGGCAACATATGCACGTTCTGTGGTATAAAATGTTGTATTTAACAGTTTAAATTGCAATAGATATGTCATATGTGGCAACATGTGTATATCCTAAAATGTGTTTTTTGGGGCTAATTCAATTGAATTACGGTCTAATACAACAACCTCCTTCATTAATTATAACTCTTCATAATTTACCCTTTTTCAAAAAAATTAAGTACTTGCGTTTGAAAAGTCAAAAGTGCCTCTTCGTCTTCAGAAGTTGCAACTTTTCACATTCATTACATTGAGGTTATATTATATAAGAAGAACACAACTTAGGTCCCTTCATTTAATTTTCTCCAATCGACCTTTAAATTCTCATGGTTCATTGAGGAACTTATCTGGCAAATGCTTTATTATTCCACTTTGCTTCAACAATTTTGGCAGCAACTCGAAGACAGGTTGTATGAATGTCAAAAACTTGGCATGTTCCATACCCATCAGCAGGCAGTCATAAAAATTCATGTGACCCTCGTGCAAGAGGATCTCAAGAGTCACAAAATGAATTTTGTTCATGTTCATGACTGTCAAAAGTCTTTTTGCACCAATCCAATATATGCCTCCAGTATTTGGTCTAATGCCCCTGACATAGTTAATCATATCTTCATCCCATTCAAACTCATTAATTAACTGCGTAAAGCTTCTGCCACCAACTGTTGTTGCCTCCTCGCTCATTTTTTCATATCTTAGTTTGAAGTTGGAATAGAAGTTGAGATCCAGAATTCTATCTGTGGAATCATAGTACTCAGGGTATCTCACATGCCTCTCCCGCATGAGGCTAAGGATTTCATCAACATACTGAAATAAAATATATTATTAAAGAGTAAATAAGAGTAATCATTGAAAATATAAAACAAACGAACATTATAAATTGAAGGTACTAGTAGAGAAAAATTACCCAGTCTTCCCACCAAATGTCTATGCTTGTCATGGTCCTGAAATCTTCTCCACTAAAAAAATGCATGCCGTATTGTGCACGCAGATCCTTTTCTCTCGTCAGGTCCACCAGTTTGTTCTTTTTAGCTATAGTCACACGCTTATAAACATTCACATGCTTGAACTCCAACACTTCCTCTCCTATGGCCATTGGCAATTCTCCAAAGATCTTATTCTTCAAATTTTGTATTGCCTTGATAAAGGATTTTTTCCTCCTCTTGGCCTGTGGAGTATATGGATGCCGAACATTCTTTGATGGAATAACCTTGACCCCCCTCTTGTTTTTATATTCATTGACAGCCTGACTCAATGTTTGAAGATACATGATAGAATCTTCATCTTGTTTCTTGCACTTCTCACAGAGAAAGCCAGAGCATCTTCTACAAGAGGTAGCCCCTTGGTCTTGTCCAGTACCAGCATCAATACCACGACCATCAACTCCATCAAAAACAACTAATTCATTAACAACTCTGTCTCTTTTGATGGTTCTTGCTCCAACCAATTCCATTTTAACTCTATCCACAACAAGATCAAATAAGGTTTCAACCAACCCTAGAGTAATTAGATATGATATTTGCAATTCCTTTTCTGTTGGGACAAGCCATGAATGCACAAACTAAAATTATAAAAATGAGTCATCCGTAGGAATATTTGGGTCAGATGTTGCCACGTATGTGTCATATGTTGCTACAGATGGGTGATATGTTGACACATATGGGCATCTGTAGCAACATTTGTGTCACATATTGCAACAGATGGATCATTTGTAGCAACATATGAGTCATCTGTAGCAATATTTGTGTCACATGTTACAACAGATGGATCATCTGTAGCAACATATGAGTCATCTGTAGCAACATTTGGGTCACATGTTTCTACAGATTAGTGATAAGTTGCAACATATATGGGTGTAATATAATAATAACTTAATGCATCACGAGGAGGATTATAAAGATCTGGAATATTTTTGGCAGTTTTTGTTTTTGATCTCAACCATCTCAATATCCTTGGAGATGAGATCTCTTCTTCTGCATTTACTTGATGGGTCAAATGAGGAATGACTTCAAATGCCCAAGCCTATAAAAAAGGAAAACATGTCACAAATCAAATGTTGAATTATTCAATATAATATAAAAATTAAGAACATTTATGTTTACCATGAAAGCCCATGGAAAGCCAAATAAGTTATTGGTCTTTGGTCCTAAAGGTTTCAACAAGTATTTGACAGTTAATTCAAAGCTCTCATGACTCCAAGGATAGTTGTTGAAAGCCTCAATATCCTGAGATAAATTCACCCATTTAAGGGATATGTTGTTGTTGAGATCTTTTGCCAAAATTACATTATTTACAAACCAAAGTAAGCACAATGACTCCTTGTGCTTCCTTGATGTATCCTCATCATTCAACAAATATATTAAATCAGGATTTTTGAAGCTTGTGCCAACAAGGGACACCAAGTCCTGCTCCTCAGTTCATTGTCTTTTTTCTTCTTTTCCTCCTTTCTTTTGTCTCCGTGGTTCTTTTTTTACTATGAATTCAGGGACTGGTTCAGAAGGAAGATGGCATTTTAACCCTGAAACTATGGCAACTCTCTTCTGCCAAAGAAGAGTGGCATGCCACAATAATTAATCAATACCTCATTCTTCTTTTCAGGATTCTGAAAAATGAACCTTCTTTTCAGAAGTTCATAGACCATGGTCATTTGAAAATGTGCATTATTGTTCTCTGGCAAATCAAAAAAATGACCAAAACAACTATTCCTAAAAAAATCTTCCAAACCATTCTGCTTGAGGGTGATCCTAAAGGTGTCGAAAGTTTTTCTCATGGCTGACCTCATAATGCTATCACCAGTAGCATTAGGCTACAAATGCACAGAAAAAGTGTGTGCATTGATAGTTTTGATCCCATCATCCTCAACTTCATTTTTTTCTTGTTCTTATTCCTCAATTTCTTTTTGTTTTCCTTTGTCTTCATCAACTTCATTTATTTTTTCTTCTTCCTCCTCAACTACTTCTTTGTTTTTTCCTTCTTCTTCCTCAAATTCTTTTTTTTTTCCTTTATCTTCCTCAACTTCTTTTTTATTTCCCTCTTTTTCCTCAACTTCTTCTGCTCTTTCTCCATCATTATCTACTTCATTTTTTTCTTTTTCTCTTTCTTCAGATTCTTTTTGAGAAAATTCTGCTTCTACTTGAGAAGAAGAAACTGCTTCAGATGCAAGTTCTTCTAAAAGAGTGGTAGTCGAATTTTCATTCTTCTTCCTACAAGTTTTAGTCCTAGGCTTCTTCTGGATCTTTGTGTCAGTTGTTTCATTTGCTAATACAATTTTTCTTTTGGTAGGAGGCATTATATTTGTATCTGCAACCACAAAAATCAAATATTTCTTAACAAAAATAACAACAACCAAACATAACAACACAACACAAACAACAAATACGATTCAATACCACACATGAACCAACCAACAAACCATAAAACCCTAACCAACGAACTACAAATTAAGCTTTTTGAAATCAGATAATATTTCGAAAGGAATAACTACCCAACCATCCTACAAATAAATAAGTGCTAAAACCACTAAAAACGTCCTGATTTAATACCAGTAAGTATTTCTCAAAACCCTAATTAAATTTTAGGCTTAAGTCATCGGCGGCCCCTTAAAGTTGTCCTCATAATTCAAAAATTATTCCTATTAGGCATTTTTTGATAATCAGTAAAAAATATGAAAAGTGTGTGATACACTTGCGGTGACATGGCAAAACATCTAATTAAAAAATAACACGTGGCACTGGGTCCCGAAAATTATTTTTAAAAAAATTTGTTTAAAATTATTTCAAACACATTTTATATCTAATTTTAAAAAAAATAGAAATAAAAAAATGAAAATGTCAACCTATTCTACCCAACCCCCTTTCATCTTCATCTTCTTCCCAAAACACATTCTTTCTCAAATCACAAAGCCTACCCTTTCATCTTCTTCCCAAAACACATTCTTTTTCAAATCATAAAACCTAATTTCTTTTCAAATAACTTGAAGATTAAATTTAAATATATATATATATATATATATATATTTTCATACTAAGAGTGAAGAAGAAGGAAAACATTTCCGGTGGTTACTCAAATTTTTGAATATCATTTTTGATAAATTTAATGGGTTTATATATGAATTTGAGTAAAAATATTTGTTCAAAAATTGTGATAAACAAATATCGGCTAACTTTTTTTATACGTAAAAATCATTTATCTTGTTTCTTCTTCTTCATATTTGTTCCATTATTTTTATGAGATTTGAAATAAATCATACAACAGAAAGTCTTTCTTTCAAATATGAATCGTATGATTTCTTCATAGTTGATTTTAATTTATCTTCATATTTGGAAGAAATAATATTCTTTTTTTATATATAAAAAAAGAAAGAAAAACAATGTTGGAGCTAAAATGGAGAAAGTTTTGCAAATTAAATTATGAAGAAGATGACTGGTAGGGGATGGGGTGCTTTTATTTTTTGAAAAAAGTGTAAATGAAAGAAAAAAAATGTTTTTAAGTTAATTATAATTCCAAGTGTCAATAAAAGAAGAAAAAATGAAAAAAAAAAAAAAAAAAGACAATATTTTGAATCTTTTCACGCGCTTCAGAGAACTGCAAAACACATTTTTTTTTTGCCATATCAGAATTTTGTGTTTAATAGGTACATGTTTTGAACAATTTAGGTGTTCAATAGGTACAAGTCTTAGTTGAGGTGTCTAAGTGAATTATGCGGACAACTTTAAGGGGCGGTCGATGACTTAAGCCTAAATTTTACCTGAGAAGATATCAACGATAAACTAGAAATGATGAGGGCAACGACGCCTTGTTGTAGAAGAGGATTGCAATAGATTACCACTGATGTTGTAGAAAATATCGCAAAAAAAAACTTGATTTGTGAAGAAATAATGGAACGAGAGAAAGGAAAGAAGAGAAAAGAAAACAGAAATTAGTAAAAAAAATTAAATTTGAAATATAAAACGACATTTTATAGAGGAGAGGAGAGAGGGAAAATGAAGAGACGATTGTTCTAAACCTTTTTAATTTATTTTTTTTGAATTTTGACAATTCAAAGTGTGACATATGTTGCCACATATACTCTTTTTGTTGGGGCACATGCAGATAATTCTGTGGTGTTTTTTACAACAGAGGTTATATATGTTGCTACAGACACCATATTTCTTCCTTTCCATCATAATTGACATTTGTCCCAACCAAATAAAAATAATAATAATAATCATTAATATTAATATTAACAGCAAAAATGAACAATTGATGACTATATAATGTTGCCACATATCTCCTTTCTGTGACACATGTTACCACATATCTTCTTTCTGTGACATATGTTGCCACATGTATCCTTTATGTTGGGGCACATGCAGATAATTCTATGGTGTTTTTTACAACAGAGGTTATATATATTGCCACAGACACCACATTTCTTCCTTTCCATCATAATTGACATTTGTTCCAACAAAATAAAAATAATAATAATAATCATTAATATTAATATTATCATCAAGAATGAACACTTCACCAATTGTTTTATACAACTTATCAACAAAAAGGTAATTCACAATGGTATATATAACCATCAATCTAATCAATGGTGGTAACCATAACATTTTCATCGAACTTTGCTTTTTTAGGTCTAGGCCTCTGTGGGTCTTCATTGTTACTAACATAGTCACTTTGAGCCTTTAAAATTCCATAATTCCATAGGAGTGAAGCATATCTCAAGCGAAGGGATTGAGAAATAATTCCATCAGATGGTATTTGTAGTCCATCACTCAAAAACTCAGCGTATGCAACTACAAAAACTCCACAATCACTGCATGGTATATCATCAGTTAGAAAATATAATAAACCTAATATTAACATCACATTTCGATAGTGGTAAGACTAAAAAAATAATGTGATACTACTTACAGACTATTGCTTGCTTGTTGGGCA
>JAJONZ010024294.1:0-13019 GCA_029582445.1 Solanum paucissectum | reverse complement strand
AAATTATTCCCCTCTAGTATCCGAGGTTTGATTTGGAATATGTCCTCCCAGGATAGAATGATCTCAATCACCAGCGTATTGATACCCAAAACTCTGGTGTCAGTGAACCACTCAACAGCAGTGAAGTACACGAAGAAACTTTGTGCACAAGAAGAAAAAGAAAATCAGAAAAATTCGTAAGGAAAGATTCTGAAAAATGAATGTATTTATAGGCAAGAGGAATTGGTTCCGAAAGGTTGCAATCCTTTCAGAATCCACACGACCATTCATGAAAGTTTGCAACCTTTCAGATCGATCATTTTCCAAAGCCGAAGCCGAGCGAGCGACGACGACGACGGCGCGAGGGGGTTCCCTCTTTCCAACCCTTTTAACAATTAATAGGAGTGTTTCTACATTTAAACTCTTCTATTTTTCTTTCCTCCACCGATGAGGGAGAAATGCCTTTTCACTAAAGCATAAGAAGAATTTTCAAGTTCCCAACTTTGACTTTTCCTCTTTTTCCCATCTTCCCTCTCAGATTAAAAAATATAAAAAATAATTTCCTTAAGTTCATGTCAACACCTTGATTATTATATGTGAACAGTGATATTTTATTTCCCTCAAGCAGTTATTGTTCAAGTCTGAGACCACCACGACTCTGGAGTAAAGGTTACTGTTTCACTAACTGGAGGTTCAATGCAGAGCACACCTTCATTATGCATGATAGTCTTCCTTCAGCTGATATACTCTCTTATATAATATTAAAATGAGTGGGGGATTGTTTGTCAGCATTTTAATATTAATATTTTTGTATATTAATTTGCTTGAAATGTTTGGAGTCAAAGTATTGCATTTGCTGTAAGTTGTCCGTTGGTGGATAATTCTTTTGTCTTAACCGTTGGGCGGTTATTTGGAGCATTACTCCCATTCGGAGTAAGTGCTCATGTTATGACCATTTCTTGCAGCATCGCTAGTGGCATCTTGGCTATTACTTCTCCATATTATTCCTCCATTATCTCATTCTTTATTCCTCCATTATTCTTTGTAACCTATGTAACATATGTAACTCTTGAGACCATTTATCTTCACTATTTACGACTCCATTATCTTTCTATTTATTCCTAGGAAGACTTCTTCTACTATAAATAGTGATGATCTTCATTTGATTTGTAACACACAACACACAAGAAAAATATAGAGAGGAAAAGTTAGTCAAAAAAATGAGAGTTCTTATTAGTTGAAGGGATGTGTTCTTTTTGTGGAGCTTTGGACTCAACTCTTGTCTAGAGTTGTTTAGTTATACTTTCTGTAAGGCTGTTGTATCCTGAAGGAGACAAGTCAAGAAAGACTACTGCTAGACCGGTGAAAAACATTTTCTGCAGTGGACTTGAATCTCCTTAAAGAGAGCGAGATATCCGCGCCTCAGCCTAAAGAGATTTTTGTTTCTTAAATTTATTTCAATTGTAATCTTGTATTTTTTGTTATATTGTAATGTTTCACTAACAGTGAGCATTAAGAAATTGATCGAGAGTCTTTTCCTGGTCGGGGTTGGGAAAAAGTATGGGTAGTCAGATTGTTTTAATTTTTTTTTTGTAGTTAAATGTTTTTAGTTAATTTTTAGGAGGGGTGAAGTTGAGAATATAGTAAACTAGTGAAATTGTCCGCACTTCGCGCGGTCATATGAAATATTTATAAGAAATTAATATATAAAATGTATATTTAGGTTAGTGTCGAATATATAAGATAAGGTTGATAATTCTATTCATCTACGATATGATACGTTTTTTCATTATTTTTTAAACATATAAAATAGAATATATATTTTGCATCTTTTTAAGTGCAAACTATTTATATTTATATAGTAGAACAAAATATTCACCGTGGTGAAGTAAATGGAATAATAGGTAATATTTTGAAATAAAAATAAAATGTATTATGTTGAAAATATTTTGTATGTTTTAATTTCCTCTATCTTTTGTAGGAGTACTAATTTTCTATACAAGTTCTAATTTCGTAAAAAAGAATTTTAATTTTTTATTGTGTCTTTATTATTATATTTGTTTATTATAAAAATTTAAACACTAATTAAATATTTATAATAATTATGAAAAATGAAACATACAAAATTTATAAATAATATATATTTAAGATCAGAAGACATGAGTTATAAATAATTCAAATGTACAATTTTAGTAGACATTAAATGCATTAATAATTATGCATTTATTTTATTTTAAAATAAATAAGTGAAAATAAGGGGTTAAAATACAAAAAAATGAACAAAAAAATAGAATAATCGGTGTCTATAAATATTATAAATACATTTCAAACAAAAAAGAATAGCAACGAAAATAGTTTGTTACATATATAAAAAAAAACGACATCATGAAATTAATATTTTTTTTAATTACTTTTTGTAAGTATAATAAAAATGAAACTCCTAATCATCATAATTTTTCTTTTTTGTTGAAATGGGATAATTATATTGAGCTTCATAAAAAAATAATACTAAAGGACAAAATGATAAGCATTGACAATACATGTAGCTAAATTATTTATATAAATCAAAGTTTAATTGTTGTTTTAGCAAAAGAAGATAAGTAACTAATACAAGTTAAAGTAAAATATGTTTTAGCAAAAATATTCTCTAATTATGTGTTCTTTTTGTGGAGCTTTGGACTCGACTCTTGTCCAGAGTTATTGAGTTATACTTTGTGTAAGGTTGTTGTATCCTGGAGGGGACAAGTCAAGAAGGACTACTGTTGGACAGATGAAAAACATTTGTTGCAGTGGACTTGAATCTCCTTTAAGAGAGTGAGATATCCGCGCGTCAGCCTGAAGAGATTTTTGTTTCTTCATTTTATTTCAATTGTAATCTTGTATTTTTTGTTATATTGTAATTTTTCACTAACAGTGAGCATTAAGAAACTGATCGAGAGTCTTTTCCTGGTAGGGGTTGGGAAAAAGTATGGGTAGTCAGATTGTTTTAATTTTTTTTTTGTAGTTAAATGTTTTTAGTTAATTATTAGGAGGGGTGAGGTTGAGAATATAGTAAACTAGTGAAATTGTCCGCGCTTCGCGCGATCATATGAAATATTTATAAGAAAATAATATATAAAATTTATATTTAGGTTAGTGTCGAATATATAACATAAGGTTGATAATTCTATTCATCTGCGATATGATACGTTTTTTCATTAATTTTTAAACATATAAAATAGAATATTCTTTTTGCATCTTTTTAAGTGTAAACTATTTATATTTATATAGTAGAACAAAATATTCACCGTGGTGAAGTAAATGGAATAAGAGGTAATATTTTGAAATAAAAATATATTGTATTATGTTGAAAATATTTTGTATGTTTTAATTTCCTCTATCTTTTGTAGGAGTACTAATTTTCTATACAAGTTCTAATTTCGTAAAAAAGAATTTTAATTTTTTATTGTGTCTTTATTATTATATTTGTTTATTATAAAAATTTAAACACTAATTAAATATTTATAATAATTATGAAAAATGAAATATACAAAAGTTATAAATAATATATAAGATCAGAAGACATGAGTTATAAATAATTCAAATGTACAATTTTAGTAGACATTAAATGCATCAATAATTATGCATTTATTTTATTTGTAAAATAAATAAGTGAAAATAAGGGGTTAAAATACAAAAAAATGAACAAAAAAAATAGAATAATCGGTGTCTATAAATATTATAAATACATTTCAAATAAAGAAGAATAGAGACCAAAATAGATTGTTACATATATAAAAAAAACGACATCATGAAATTAATATTTTATTTTTTAATTACTTTTTGTAAGTATAATAAAAATGAAACTCCTAATCATCATAATTTTTCTTTTCTGTTGAAATGGGATAATTATATTGAGCTTCATAAAAAAAAAGAATACTAAAGGAGTACAAAATGATAAGCATTGACAATACATGTAGCTAAATTATTTATACAAATCAAAGTTTAATTATTATTTTTAGCAAAAGAAAATAAGTAACTAATACAAGTCAAAGTAAAAAATGTTTTAGCAAAAAAAATCTCTAATTATGCTCCCCCCTCCCCTCGCTTCTTCTATCCTCTTCCTTTGCAAGTAGATCTGCCATCATATTTTGCTCCATATGTCAAATTCTTCATCATATGCTATCAATTAAATTAAAAAATATTAATAAATATAATATCATATACCAATTAAAAAATAATTATATTAAAAGAAAGAAGAAATTTAAACTATATGTAATATATCTATATATTATTTTTTCAACAGTACTAACAGTACTAAATAATAACCATCTCTTGAAATCTAACAAATATTATAATCAAATTACATTATATCCCAGAAACTGACTACTAGAAAGAACAATTGCATACTGACAACACATTATTCAATATTACTAAGGTGTTTTTTTTTATTATACTTTCTTAGTGAATGATAATACATACATAAATAAAATATTTAAGAAAGCATGTCCAAGTAAATAAAAATAAATGAAATATATGTTACCTTCATGTACTTCTTTTTTGCTACATGTTAGTTAATTCACAAAAAATATGATGATAAAGAGAAATGATAATGGTGAATGTGAATCTTCATGAAACTAAATATGAATTTGTATAGGCAAAATAGAGGAAATAAAAAAAATAAAGACTTGAGGATGAAATGAAAAATTTCTTACCTTCATGTACTTCTTTTTTGTTACTTGTTACTTCATTCACAAACCAATATGGTGAAGAAGAGAAAATATAATCTTGAATGTGAATCTTCATGAAACTAAATATGAATTTATAGGCAAAATAAAGGAATACCATAAGACATTATAAACTTACAAATTTAAGTTTGGAGGTTATGGACATAAACATTTATGGGAGTTATGAATATTATTAAAAGTAAAAATTAAAGAGGTGTAAGTCATGGGTAATAAATCCTTGTGAATAAATTAAATAATAAAGAGAAAAATACTTAAAATATAAACTAATATTTTCATTTTTATGGTTAGAAGTGAGGCAAACAAATAAAAAAATGTGAAGAGTTTTTGTTATAAATGTTCCGCCATTAATAAAATAATTATTTGTAATAAATTAAGTAATTTAATTTTACAATACAATAATTAATTTAAATAAGAAAAAAAACCAAAAAAATGAGAAAAAAGATAAATGCAAATGGTTCGAAAATAGAGAGGTGTCACATCATCTTTTATGTGTTTCTCCTTTATTATATATATATATATATATATATAGAATATGAAAATAAAATATACAAGGCAAATTTTTTTTATCAATAACAGTTGAATATTAATGTTTTTAAGGTCCGAAAATTATGCTCTCACTAATATTAAATTAAAATTATTTTTTAACGATCGAAAAGAATATGATGTGATAAATACACATTTAGCGATTGAATTTATATTTTTTTCGTTAAAAATTGGTTGTTAAAACCCATTTTTCATATGGTGATATTCTCCATCATATTTGGTCACTTGATAATTTGGACATCTTGACCTTTAATGTACTTTGATAGGCCTTCAATTTGCTTTTATCAAATTCACAAGTAATTCTTCTACGGTGGAAGTTTCGATAATCAGTGCTTGTACAACCACCATAGTGGATGAATAATAATACAGAACATCACTTGGATAGTGCTTAAATTATGATGTAACATAAGAAATGATTGAAGCATATTTAATTCTCAATACACGATCATCGTTCTACATGAAGGGATTGTTAGGCTAGCGATGGTGTTTTTGTGATAATCTTAGGCGATTTAAAGTTCTTTCTACAACGATAATGATGTTGTTTCTTGTTCTAAAACATACAATAGAGGATATTTCTTCTTTTGAAAAAAGATAAATTGAAAACCGGAGATCACCTGGACGATGATTGAAGCATTTGTTGTCGCAACATTTTGGGTTTACTCCTTCTAATTCGACCAATAATCTCCATGATAACTTTCAAGCCATTTGTGAGTCAACATCCTCAAAAGCATTGAATTTGGAGTTGATATTCATTGTAGTCATATTGATATTTTGTTAAACTTTGAAGAGAAGAGATGAGAGGTAAAGATTGAGTGGACATGCCAATTTGTAAGAGACTAAGTTTCATTTATGAAAATTAGCAATCAAGAAAGGATAAATAGAGAAATAATAATATTTATATTTCAATAATTTATTGATACTATCAATTTCTGGCATCGTCAAACTAATTAAATTCATCTTCATCAGGTAATGTTTAAAGTGATTAATTTTTTTTTATTACAATCACAAATAAAATATGAACAAACATAATTTTATTGATATACATTGTGGGTACAAATCCGTTCCACCCTTTATTCTTCTCTCTTAAGATTTTTTCCGTTATTTGAGGCCAATTAGAGGTGAGTTTCTCGAACTAGTGATCATTTGGAATTGATCTCCATGAAAGGATTTGTGGATCTTCTTGAAGTATTTGATTATCAAAAAGACTTTGACATATCTTGATCTCTTTATGAATATCCCAAGAGTTTATGAGATATTTGAGATGTCTCTTCAAGAAAATATAATACTTTTTATATGGATGTAAACTAGAACTTAGGATGGAGTAGCCTCCAAGAATCCTCATTGGAATTGAGCACGTCTAGTAAATTTCAATTAGAATTGAACATGTCTTGTACAATCCCATAAAAATTTGATGTCTACAGTCATACATTTCCTTCAAATCAGTCTACAATTCAAGTGGATGTTTCACTGTCAGGTATTCAATCTTCATCTTTCATCTAAATGGCAATGAAGAAAAACCATAACTTTTGCTTTGTCCTAACTCGATGTTGTATTACCCTTATAATAATGAATAGGGGCAAATGGGTGGACTGGATTGGATTTGGATTGAGTTAAAATGGATTGGTGACACACCATTCATATAAAATATGGGAAAAAATGGATTTGGTCAAATATAATTTGGGTAAAATGATTGTAACCCATTTTAATCTCATAAAGCCAAAAAATGTTAAATCAAAGCTAATTTTTTAATACTTCAACTTCTACCACCTTACCGCACCCTTATATTATTATTATTTTTTAAATAATTTTTCATACAAAAAACATATTTTTTTACCTTGTACCCCCATCCCACCTCACCCCCTCCCCCCACCCCCCACCCCGAAAAAAATTTAAAACTATTTGAATTTTATAAAAATAAATTCAAAAAACATTGCCTCCACCCACCCTATCCCCCAGCCCCACCCCTGAATTTTTTATTTTTTATTTTCAAAAACAAATAGTGCAACTAGGAATTTTTATTATAAGTGAGTGATATATGGTATATATGATTTTCATGTTTACCTATTTTGTTCATATTTGTATGACCTTTAATAGATTTAATTTCATATTTAGCCATTTAAGAAAATATGAGTAATCCATTTAATTTAAAATGGGAAAATGGATTCATTTCACTTATTGTAATGACCCGGTCGGATATTTTTGGAAAGTTTCGTGAATTTATTATTTTTTTCCCTCCCAATATTGACCCGAGTCTTCTATGAATGAGTTTTGAAAATTTGATTTTGAACTTTGAGTTAAAAGTGGCAAATTTGATAAGTTTTGAGTTTAAAAGGCTAAGTTGTGAAGAAAGTGGTTTTCAGTGTTTTTTGGAGTTTCGAGTGTCGGAATGGAATTCCGTCAATTTCATCAGTCGCGGAATGTGTAATCTGATCAGTGAGAGTTGTCGGTATCAGATTTTGAGTTTTTTTTTTGAATTTGAGGTCCTAAGTTGTGAATTTGTGAAATTTTAGCCTTTGACTTGACTTTGGTCAACACTCGGATTTTGGATGCTCAAATCTGAATTCAGAGAATTCTGTTGGATTTGAGGGCTGATTTTAGGCCTAGGTGAGGTCTTGGTTGATTTTTGAGAGGTCCCGATCTTGTTTTAGCCTTTTTAGGTGTTGAGTTAGTTTCTTGTGGTTTTCACGGATGTCGGATTAAGGAGACCTCAAATTCGTGTTTTGACGGTTCCATTGAGTCCAAAACGTCAAGTATTATTGATTTGCATATGTTGTTTGTGTGTACGGGGTTTTGAACAAATCCCAAGGGTCCTTTCAGAGTTTGATAGTTGACTGATTTTTCTTCTGATGTGTTCTGGTGCACCCTCCGCGTTCACGGAGCTTATGGCCGCGTTCAGGTAGGGGAAGGGGTGAGGACCCCGCGTTTGCAGAGTCTCGATCGCGTTCCCTGGAGGTCAAGCCATTGACCTCCGCGTTTGTAGGAGACCTGTTGTGTTCGCGGAGGTCCAACTCATTAAATTCCGCGTTCACCGGCAGGGGTCCATGTTCGCGGATGACTCCTGGCAGTGCTTAAATCCAAATTTTGGGGTTTCTTCTCTTTTTTTCATTTTGGGAGCTTTGAGAACTCGGTGGAGGATATTTCCATCGTGTTTTTCAAGAAAAAATAGTTGGGTAATGTTTCTTAACTCTAAATCTTCAATTACCCATTATTATTATTTAATTTAGAGAAAATACATAAAATTCCCCCTAAACTTGGCAGAATAACTTACTTTAGCACTTTAACTTTACGTGTAATTATTTGCCCCCCTAATCTCATTTGAAATGAATTTAATATCACCTTAAGATTATAATATCAGTCTCACAGTGGCAAGTGCAACTCACACGCGCCATGTCATCAACACATCAGCGCCACAACACTGCCACACCAGTGCCACCTTGAAACTTATTTAAATTTTGATTTTTTAGTTCTTCTTTTATTTCTTTTTATTTATTAACAATTTTAGAAAGAAAAAAAATAGGAAAAAATGAGGATTAATCTTACATTAAAAAAAAAAATCAAGTTCCCTTAAATAATTATTTTGAAGCAACAGTTTTCAACACCAACAATCTTCTCTTTTCAATTTTCAAAATTAGTGATATCAATTTTGATTCATATCTTGAAAAAAATAAGCTTCTTAAAATAAAAAATTAATATGAGTGAAAGATCAGAAGTAAAGAAAAAAATGGTGGGGGTTCAACGATGAAGGAGAAAAAGACGAGAAAGATGACAGTTGAAAGAGGGGAGGTTTGAAGTAGGAGAAGGAGGGTGGGGGTGTGGGGTTCGAAGAAGGAGAAATGGGGTGGGGAATTTTGAAGAAGGACAAAGAGAGGGGGATGAGGGTGTTTCAAGTAAGAAGAATGGGGTGGTGCAAGGGTGGTTGAAGGCGGCAGGGGGTGGTGGGCTGTGGGGAAGAAGAAAGTGTGGGGTTGCTAGTAGCTAAGGGTGGGGTGGTGGGGTGGGGTGTGAGGAAGATGAAGAATGAAAAATGATGGCTGAAAAGAAAAAAAAGCAGGACCCACTTGTCTTTTTCCTTTTAAATTTTTTGCCAAACGCACTTGCATTGTTTTCACTTGCCATGTCAGCAATTTGGCATTTAAATTCACTTGATACGAGATTAGGGGGGTAAAGAATTACCCGTAAAGTTAAAGTGCTAAAGTAAGTTCTCCTGCCAAGTTCAAGGGTTTTTTTATGTATAGTTTAAATCAATATTTTGGGCTGATAAATTGGGAGTTCTTCATGAACATGAGTTTTGAAGTAAAAGTGAGTTTGTGAACTGATTTTGAGACTTTTTTTGAAATGGTTTTCACCAATGATTTCCTAAAGTCTTGAGTAATGTTTTCAAGTATTGTTTTCCGGATTCAAACCTCCAATTGGGTTTTGAAGTTGATTGACCCATCTCTGTACATAATTGATATGGGTATCATTGTTTCCGGAATGTGATGGTAAATACTTACTTGTATATAAATTGTGTGGCTTTAAAAGTGATTTGGAAGGGGAAAACTCAACTCTTGGAGTAATTATTGATTGATTAAAGGAAAGTGACCTCTTAAACCTCGTATTCTAGTAGAATTCATGTACTTCCTTCATTGCTTGTGTGTTGGGAGTAATGGGGATGAGGTAAAGAGTTTAAATTGTCCACTTGATACATCTAAACGAATAAAAAGGGGTTGAAATGAAAAGGGCTATGTGATAAACATGATGATGTGAATTGTCTTATTGTCACCCTTTTTTATTTAAAGCATGAATGTGGACTTGAATTGTGTGAATTGTTGTCTCTTCCTTGTGGTGTGACATTGCTTGTATGTATTAATTGTGAACATGTGATGATTTATGATGTCGAGGTATTTGAAGGCGTGTGTTATGATGTCAGGTCTTTGCCGGCGAGTGTTATGATGTCGAGGTCTTTACCGACAAGTGTTGTGATGTCGAGGTATTTTCGGTAAGTGTTTATAAAGTTGATGGAAAATGGTTCCGGCTAGTGATTTGATAAAAAGCCGATGGGAAATGATTCCAACTAGTGATTTGATATAAAGCCGATGGGAAATGGTCCGTCTAGTGATATTGTGTCGATGGAAAATGATTCCGGCAAGAGATTAAAAATTATGATTTGATGCTTATATGTGACTTGATTGTTAATTGTGATTTATGTACTTATTGTGTGTGATTGAGCTACTTGACTTTGAGAATGACTTACTTGATTCGTTGATTGTTGATTACGACTATTGAACTGTGGATATTGGTCACTGTGAGTCGTGTATTATAGAATTTCTAGGTTGGGCTGATCTATATGCAGGTAGTTTAAGGAGGTTCGGTTGGAGTGTAAGAGGTACTTGTTTTCTAGCTAGATTCCTTGTTTTCTAGGTTGCTTGTTGGATACCGTGTTGTTGGTACACACCCCTTGCTTCTGCACTTGTGTAGGTTCTGAGCTCGGACCCACGTGATCTCTTTCTCCTTCTTCTAATTTCGAGACTTATCGAGGAATTGAAGAGGCAGTTGTTTGTCACTTCGGCGGACCCTTTTTTTCCTTTTCTTTATACTTTATTTTATTTGAGAAATAAAGACTGAGACTTGTATTCATCTTTCGAATTTCGTATTTATTTTAGTGGCTTGTACACGTGATAACCAGGTTTTGGGGTATTGTTTAGAATGAATAAGTTTTCCGCCTTTGTCTTGTTCTTGCTTTACTATTTTCCGCATTTCTTTCGTTTTCATTGGGTTGAGGCTGATTTATCTTGGTGGGAATATACAAGTGCCATCACATTCGTTTTTGGATCGTGACATATGGGCTAAAATTGTCACCCCTAATAATGACACAAAAACAAATAATTTTTTTTAGAAATATCAAATACCACAAATTCAGACTTCGATAAATTCAACTTAACAAAATTATCATTAATTTTTTTAGAAATAATATAAAAATAGTGAAATTAGTAAACAATATGATTCATATGATTATAGATTATAAGCCATTTAAACCAAATCGAGGTTATACTAAAAAAAAAAAAATTCACATTTCATAATCAATAATCATTAAAAACTCTAAGCTACTGCTTCGTGAGCTAACTAAATTATACTTTCTCCGTCCCTTTTTATATGTCATCTCTTTCTATAAATAGCTGGACCACAATACTTGTCATTTTATAAAATTTATGCATAAATTATCGTATTTTACCTATTATACCCTTGATAGAATAGTTAATTAATCTTGTCATTTATTAATAAAGTTGACTTAAGAAAATATTAAATAAGGGTAGAAGAATAAAGTTACATTATTTCTTAATGCAAGTGCAAAGTAAAAATGTGACATATAAAAAGGGACGGAGGGAGTACTCCCTTTGTCCAATAATAGTTTTCCACTATATATTTTGCACACTTCTTAAGATATTATAAATAGAAGCGTAATTTTATATGGAAAAATCCTTTTGGCCAAAAAAATTTAATAAATACAATGTCTTAAAAAATGTAACAGAGAAATGATTATAATTAATGAATTAGGAACTAAGTGTAAAATTATTTATTGATTTTATAAAGTAGACAAATATTATTAGACATCCCAAAATGATATAGTGAAAAATTATTATTGAACGGAAAGAATATTGTAAATACATACTTATTATTTTGTCTCTTTTAACCAACGTAGTGGGAAACATATTGAACACAAAAGTAAAATGTCTGCATCAAAAAAATTGGCTCACTGCCGTTATGCCTTTCCAGTTCCCATCAAAATCAAAGGTTTTGTAAAAAAAAAAAAATTGCAAAGTTCAAATGAGTACGATTTAATCATATTTGGTGAAATGAAACTTAGAAATATTTAAATCGTGTTGATAACTTGTTTTAAATTTAAAAATAAAAGAATAATATAAAGATGAAGATAAGAAAGAAGAAAAAAAGGCAAGAAGCGTGATATAAGACGAGAAATAATATAAGATGTAACTTTCGTTGTTTTAAGTGTATTCAATATTATTTCATTCATCAATAACATTACTACACAAAAAGGAGGAAATTAAACCTAGAAATTACAGTCATTCATTTAATCAAATTATTTACGACAGAATATTTAAAAACATATAAAATTTGATTTAACTCTGAAAATTTTATACGTCACTAAATCGAGATAGGAAAATAATATCTATTATTTAAAAATTATATTATAAATTTTACAAATCATAATAATTAATAATTTAATTTTTTTAACAAGTATATAAAAATTTAAATAACTCTTAAGTTGCATATAAATTAAAATTAAAAAAATAACATACATTGAATCGTGCTGACACAAATTTCTATATCCAGTATTTAAAAAGTGGGGACATTGATCTAAAGAACATTAGAAGTAGGGATGTATATGATCGGGTTGGTTCGGATTTTTGAATTTATAAATCAAACTAAATCAATAAAATTAGGGTTTTTCAACCTTGGGTTTTTTCAGATTTTTTTGGGTTTTTCAGATTTTTGGGTTTTTTCGGGTTTTTCCGGTAAAGTATTCGTATAAATCTATAATTTACTTGTACTTCAAATATTTCTTTAGTCCTATCAAAATACAACTATCTAAGTGTTTCTTAAGAAAATAACACAAAATATGATATGATTAATGACACTAAAATATCCAAAATAATAATAATAATGAAATCGCGTAAAACAAATATTGCAAATTAATAAGTCATAATGAAAATGATCATAATTTAAAAGTACTAAATCATGCTAAAATAAGTTTAATAAGTATTAGTTACA